>MJUU01067994.1:90767-118201 GCA_002080025.1 Modiolus philippinarum | reverse complement strand
AGATTATTTCTAATACGGTGACTAAATTCATGTGTTTGTCAAGCTTATTACATCATAATCCTCTCCTTAAACATGTAATTTTACACATTATTCACGCAGAAAACAAATCTTGTACATTTTTAACAGTTCAAGTGCACCCCTGTACTGGTAGCTTGCCAAGTCGGTGAAATCACCAAACATTGTCAGTTAAAATATTTTCAACTATTGGGATACTATGTAGATAAACATAGAGAAATCCTGAACAATAAGTATAAAAAAATAAAGATTGAAATGAATAAATCGTACCGGAAACACCAAAACTGAAGTTTTTTTTTTACTTTCTCTAGAGCGGATAAAACTTGCTTCAATCACGGAACACATGAATACTTTAACGGCGCATGGTATAGTACTTTTTAATAGAAAGGCTACTTCCATAATAATAATGTGTTTCTCTATGCACTATAAAGCACCATCAACAAATAACTTCCCGTTACGATACTATTTCGTTTACTAATATTTGATTGAAAAATACAAAAGGATTGGACAACCAGTTATCACAACTGAGATAAAGCCCTCTCCTTAAAATACGATACTTTTACATACCAGTTTGCTAATTACTGAAATATCATTGACCTGTCAGTAACGAGCAACTCCGTGCATAGGAAAAAAAGGCAAGAACAAAAAAAAGAAGAACTTTTTATTTCTAGAAACTAAAATGTATGAAGCGGAGATTAACATAATTATCAGCATATCTTTTTAGCAGATCTCGGACGGCGTTTTTTTAAATTTATATTTATTTTTTTTTTTCTGTGATTTTTTTGTGTGCAAAATTTGTTAAAGCGTTGTTTTTTGGGGTTTTTTTTGTTTTTTTTTATCGTAAATATCATTTTTCTACAAAGGGGATATACCAGTAGCTTTAATGTGAAATAAAAGTCTTGATGTTTTCTTTTCAACTTAATAGTGACCAATTTAAAAAAAACACTGCATGTCTCAACACAAAAAATCGAATAAAGATTCGCACTTTCGATGACATGAATTCGAAGTTCCATATTTTTCATGCACGTGTCAAATTTGAAATCTACTCTTTTTCATAAACTGTGTCACCGTCTCCCCTCCTCTATCCGAAAACAGATTGACATATCTAGCAAACAGACAAAACAAAAACAACTGTTTTCAATCCAGGCAATTAGAAAAGAGGGGGCTTACAATTGAAAACGAAAGGAGATTTTGCCGAACGGAGCGAGGCGCGAACAATTTTTTGGGGTAAAAAAGGGGGTTCCAACCCCCGGAACCCCCCCCCCCCCCTGGATCCGCCAATGGTATACCACCCATACAAGTTAACTCAATTGTTTGCAAAGTCACGTGTATTGTAAGAAAATAATGAAACTGAGAGAGAAATGAATGTTAGAATGGGAGAGTGATGCAAAATATGTTCTAGATCGAGTAAATAATAAGGGAGACCCCCCCCTTTTCCAAAAAAAGAACATAAAAAAAAATATAAGAATTTTCAGCGAGGAGGTCTAAACAATAAAACAGCATACGGTGAGGTCCATATAATACCATATAATTCTTTTTTATATCAAATTTTACACCGCCAAATTTGAAATGGATATGACAAACATTGTACAAATAGTAAAAATGTAGGAAAATGCATTTAATAAATTCCAATATAGATAGTCTATGATTGAAGAGGAAGTCTCATTATTTGTTCATCAAGATTACAAAATTAGCTTTGTTAAATATGTATTTGTAAATATTTAATAGATCTGATACAATGAAATGAGAGAAATTCATACGTCTTATTTGTGAAGACCCCCCCCCGCGTGTAAAATGCTCAAAATATATGACATATTACATCGGAATGTTACTTCTTCACATCTATTTCACAAAAGCCATAATAAGAAATGCATGACTGGTCTATTTTTAAATTCAAGAAGCTCAACTCGAATGTCTTTCGTTTGTCTCTTTCATAAGTCACACCAAAGCGACGAAACGAGACGTAGCGATTTACGACGGAAATATGGCTCAGAATAAATATTTTTCAACTACTCACTCTATATGATTATTTAGTTAAATAATCACAACATTGTAATTGGAAGTGCTTGCATTTTTAAAGTTACTTTCGCTTTTTTAATTTTTGTGCAATAACTAGTCCCCTTACGTTTAGGTTCTCTTTCGTCAAAATGTGAAACATCTCTAATTGGAATGAAACCTGGTCACAATTGTCCTTCATTGAAAAATATGTCTGGCAAGTCCGTGTCGTATCCAAGATGGTTGCTAACAGGGAACTAGTTTAATATCGGACCCTTTTGGAAGACACATTCAAAGATCTTCTCCTCTGAATCTGTTTTTCCTATTGGAACCAAACTTGGTCCCAATGGTCCTTTGATGGCATATCTGAAACTGAGTTTTAAAATTATTATCATAAGCCCTTATATAAAACATTGACACTTGTTTTGTTTTAAAGTCTATTGCATAAGTCTATTTCAACAAAAGATATGTTTCTCCCCAAAGATTTTAACTTATCTTGCACGATTTACACAGTGAAAAGGGGAAAAAAAATCAAGCATAACTTGTGACATGAGGAAAAAAGAGCATGATTGCTTTTGGTCTACTCTTTCTACAATAATCAACAGATTTCTTCCAAGTTTTATACGCCGTATAGGGCAGATTTTTACCGTTATGTTATGTAAAAATAAACATACAAAATTTGAAAAATGGCCACTGTGCCTAGTATGGAAGTGGTGTGAAGAGTATGTAAGGACGTAAACTCGACTGAATATGTAGTAATATTAAAAAAACTTTCAACATTAATTAAAGTTAAAAAAATAAATATTTATCTCAATTGTGCGTTTTGAATGGATTAAAGATATATTTTAAATATGGTGAAACCCAATTGTTTGAATTGGTAATGAAAGTTTTTTGATGTCCAACCATTTTGTTTACAATAAAAAGATATGGCGTTTTATGTGATATTTTTGGCATTTCGAAGAACTGAGGGATTTTTTCGTTCATCAATAAATAACACACTAAAAATGCATTTTTGGAATGTGCATTTTTTATTCTTTTTCATGGTGCAATATTATATTTGGTGTACAAATGTGTCTAAGAATATATAAAAAAGGTAAATGGTTTTGTTGCAACCGCAAAAAATACCTGCCTTACCGTATACGTATAATAGTTTAAATAAACATGGACCTTGCTTACAACAGTTACCGCTGATCAATCATAATTTGCATACGCGAATTATTTATGCACTTTTTCAACTCAAAATGTCAGGCCCTATAAAGGGTATCCGAGACCTTGTGCAAGAGAATCATTTAATAAATAAAGAGTAATTTGTAAAGTTAAGAACTACACTAGAACATAACCCATGTTTCAAATTACACCAACCGTTTAAACAATGCAAAATACAGAGTACAACAGCAAGAACAGTGTGTTTGCCAATATCCTTTTGCAATACAGAAAAAAACAATAGAAGTTAAAGGTTTTGCAAAGCCTTTTTGGATCAGTTGTTACACCTTATACAAAATCAGCTCTGAAAGCTCTTAATGTGTTTACCTGGCCTGAATTTTTGGTTCACAGAAGTAACACAACGAACAACATTTCAAAAATTACTCTGTAATATGTAATATTTTTACGTATTTATTTAGAAAATTACGCTGTAATATGTAATGTGTTTATGTATTTTTGTAGGAAACTACCTGCCAATATCAATCCGTATTCTGTACTGCCAAACATCACCGGAAGCACAAATAGGTAAAAATATGATAATTTTCAAATGATCTATACGCCATTAAATATTTATTTCGTCTATTTGACATCTTTTACATAACAAGAGCATATACGATTTATTCATAAATGGGGGTAATAACAAAATTACAGAACAGAGTGGTCAAGTGCCGAAGTCCATGAGACAAAAAACAAATAAGTTTGAAACCATCGGCAAAATTGTCGACCGCAGTGGTCCTGACTTGGTACAGGTATTTCAAAAGAAATGATGGGTTAAACTGGTTTTATGGCTAGCCACACCTCCCCTTCCATTGCGGTAGTGTCCAATAGCAACTCAACACCAATTGAAAGGTGGCAGACAGTTAAAAGAAATGATCATCTCAGTATCAAGTAAAGAAAAAAACTTGAATCAGAGTTTGGACCGAAACTTAAATTTTTTCCAAAAGGGACTGATATCTATTAAAGAAATTTTTTAATGATAGCATGAGACGGAATTTTTTTGAAGCCTTGATTAATAAGGCGGTCATGGAGATAACTAATATCTAATGAGAAGGTCTCTGTAATTTGTGCTAGCTTTTGTGTAACGAATCAGCTGTGATACATAGGAGAAGCAAAAAGATCTATAGAGTGAAAAATATATAATAATGTAACTTTTGATAGGAAAAGATAAAACATATTTTGTTAAGAACCACACTGAGTCAAACAAGAAATACAGTGAAAATGACGTGATTAAGATGCTTGAATTTTTGATCGACAACATTTTTTGTTGAATGTGGAGGCCGTGTTTTTAAACGGACAATAGGGATTCCTATGGGAACAAATTGTGCGCCACTTTTAGCTGACCTTTTCCTTTTTTCGTATGAAGCAAAGTTTTATAAGGGCTGATTCAACAGAAACAAAAACAACTAGCCCAGACTTTTAATTTCAGCTTCAGATATATAGACGATGTACTTTTTCTTCATAACCCAAGATTTAAAGAATATTTACATCGCATCTACGCCAGTGAACTTGAAATTAAAGAGACAACCGATACACCCGATTCTGCTTCATACCTTGACCTTTTGTTATAAATTGACGAACATGGACGTCTGAAATTATTATATGACAAACGTGATGATTTTGACTTTCCAATTGTGGACTTTCCATTTCTCTGCAACAATATACCTACATCCCCAGCATATGGAGTATATATTTCACAATTAATTCGTTACTGTAGAGCGTGCAGTGCATACAGTGACTTTGTGGAAAGAGCAAAAGCACTGTCACAAAAACTGCTGAGTCAGGGATATGCTCAGCCGTTGTTACTTTCGTCCCTTCAGAAATTCTATGGCCGTCACCACATCATAGATAGATATGAAATGTCAGTGTCACAAATAAAAACTGACATTTTCAGCTAGATTCACGTCTTCCGGGATTTGACATTACCGGTTTCGACTTTACCCTGGATTGACCCACTGACATTGTAACGGTTGCTGTATACAGAGCAGGACATGCTTACCCTTCCGGAGCACCTGATGTCACTCTTGTTTTTTGAGAGTTCACATTGTTAGTACTTTAGTTTTTTGTGTTGTATATGTAATGTTCGTGTGTTTTGTGGGCATGTGGTGTCTTTGATCTTCCGTCTTCTGGTGTTCTTGTTCTTGCCTTGTCTCTGGACTTTGATTTGTGTGATCTTGTGTTTTGTTCCTTCGGTATTCTACTGCCGTTGTTTTGTTTCTGATACAAAACAATATTTAGTGACAATAATGGACGAGCCTACTTGTAGGCGAGTCTACAAATTGTATTATTAAAGACAATTGTCAAGTATCATAAATAAAACGTCTAAAATTATTCTTGTTAATCGTTTATTAACTAAATCATTTGATAGAACAAATTTTGAAAAAATCATAATCAATTTTCATGAAATCGGGAAATCGACTTTTGATTAGTAAAAGAATTGGTAGGATCCAAATGTTTTTGTAGATGTATATTTCTTTGTTTACATCGATCCGCTGATTGACAAAGTAGGAGTGGCCTAACATACTTTTTGCCAATAATTTTTCGTATTCGGGCAGTTGCAAATACTGAAAATATTTGCTACATGAGATAAAAGAAAACGCATACAAATTACCGATGACCAAAAAAATATTAGGTTCCAATTTTTGAAAATGCATAAGTGACGTAGAAGAAAAAGCAAGGCCTATGCGCAATGTGGTTTTAGTAAGTTGAGAAAATTTAGATAGTGAAAATAAATTTCGATTCACTTTGAATTAAATAAAATTATAAACGTAAAATTAACTTTGTTCCTGATTGTAAAAGATTTGACATCTGATTAAAACACATAAAGTTGTCGAAATGCGCACATGAAGTAACATCATATATAACAAATATATTGTTATTAAGCAACTGAATTGGCAAACGTATTCCAGATCAACTAATGGAAAATTACAAAACATTGCGATCAAGAAAAAAGCAAATAACAACAAAATAAGAGGAACTGAACAGGAATACCACTTAAATCATGTTTAAAGCAGATTTACTGTCGGCTAGAGCATTAGACTCTTAAGTAACCTTATTAAATAATGACAACAATAATCATAAAATTTACATTTTAAGAGCAACTAAATTTTCCATATCACAGTTTGTAATGTTTGATTCTACTTTTTTGTTATATTGTCTTTTTATTCAGTATCTCAAGTGTGTCATCCACAGGGTACATTTCTTTTACGCCTATAAATCCGAACCCAGGTAAGTATGCATACAAATTAAGAGATCTTAGCAATAAATAAGTATTTGTACCAGTCGATAAAGCGTCCAACAATGTTTCTATTATTTGAAACAAATATTATATTGATGTCCAACAAAATGAATTGGCAAAGTCTGACACTTTCGAACGAACTCATTTTGACTAAAAAACCAAGTAACTGTTCTACCACTAATTTATCCATCCATTTAACAAGTACATTTACCTGTATTAAACATTTAGTTATCAAATACTATGAAAAAACTTATCAAAACTCTGGTGTAAATTACTTTTGTAGTGTAAAAAATTCCATCGAAGTTTTAGATAAACTAAAATCAATACAAAGACCGGTTTTGTCTATTGACAGTTGTGATTTTCCTACACTTTCTACAACCCTTCCACATAAATTGATTAAATCTAAATTGGGACAACTTATTAAATGGTCTTTCAAATTCTCTGGTCTACAATTCATTAGGTGTAATAAAAAGGAAGGATTCTTCTCTAACATCACTTACAAAAATCATTGTTCCTGGACATGCGATGACGTGATTCCGGCACTGAATCTTTTGCTAGACAACATTTTTGTTCGTTTCGGCAACATCGTCTATCAACAGGTCATTGGAATTCCCATGGGTACAAACTGTGCACCTCTCATTACAGATCTTTTTCTGTTCTGTTACGAACGGGACTTCATGAAAAAACTATAGGATGGAACCATACAAAACAGTGATCAACTTATTTCAATTTTCAACGATAACAGCAGGTATATCGACGATATCCTTACTATTGACAATCCCCAGTTTATAGACTATGTCGACCCCATTTACCCACAACTGAAACTTAATAAAGCAAGCAATGATTCTAAATACTGCCCATTTCTCGATCTAACTATCATCGTTTACTCTGGAAAGATTAAAGCTAAAATTTATGATAAAAGGTATGATTTTGATTTCACTATCATTACTAATTTCCCTTTTCTTGATGGCGACATTCCTGCAGCACCATCATACGGGGTGTATATATCTCAGCTGGTATGATTCACACGCGTCTGATCTACTCTTGACGACTTTAATGAACATAACCTTCCTATCACACCCAAACTATTACATCAGGTTACAGATTTCATAGATTGATAAACACATTTAAGAAGTTTTATAGATGATATGAACGTTTGGCATTTAAATATAATGCGACTCGGAAACAGCTTATTACTAAAGGCTTTTCCCACCCTCGTTTTTACGGAAATGTTGTTAAAAATGTCAAAAAATGATAAAAAAAATCCAGAAAAACTGGGACGTAACTTACATTCTTTACGTAATAGCGGATATAGACCGGATATTCTTCATGATTCCGTTAAATTGGCTTTTGGATCCAATGACCTGAAGATTTTACAATCATACTGGCCTCTCACTGATACTGCCGATGTCTACTGAAATTCATGATGATTCTTTACCAAACCCTTCTGGAAGTTTTAAATTTGATTATTATTCCGTAGTGCGACAGTGTTTTACCAGCAGACTAGGCTCCTTGAGTTGGACGGCAGCTTAGCGGCGAGCACTCTTCGGTCCATCTTTCTAAATTACGTTTTGGCTATTATTTCCCTTTCAAGATTGTGGTCTTACAGATAGTGGTCTACCTGTATTGGGTTTTATTTGTATTTTTATTATACTACAGGGAAAGGGGAGGTTTGGGTACCCATAAACCGGTTTAACCCTACCGCTGGCTGTTGTTAGTGCCGGTACCAAGTCCGGCTGTCTCGAGTTCCTATATTTATCTATGTTTGTCTTTTGTCATTTCATTGTTTTTCTTGTGCAATTCCCTCGTTGATTGAGACATGTGATTGTAATGTTAGGCCATTGTAAGTATTTCCTGTTATCTTTCCTTATCATTTATAATATTTATATAAGAAAGAAAATCAGACTGAAGCACAAACTATTTTAAACATAATCTCTAAATTTTATAGGTGATAATTGATCTTTTATTGCAATTCAAAATTGTTAACAGGAATTTTCTGCATAAATTGTCTAGTTTGTATAAAACTAAGAATTATCATCATCGTGCATAGCTCTGTCGATGCCTGAATGTTGGCTTTTCTACTTTGATACGATTGGTTATTTGTTCTCTCTTAGGTTTTACATGTATTTCGGTTTATGGATTTCCAAATTGTTTGACTTGATCTGTACTGAAAGGACAGATGTCAAAAAGCTCATCTACAGAAATAAAATTAACAGGAACGTCATTATTTTGTTAGCCGATTCCTCTGCTGGTTGATTGTTAGATCCCGAGGATAGTCACCAACCCATTAGTCAGGGCTTCGGTGCTTGTCCAAAAACAAATTTTATTTTGAAAAAATGCAATACCTCAATTTTACAAAATTGGTTTTAGAACAAAGGAGTAACTCCCTCGTCCATATCTCTGTCCTTGAATTTATTTGGCTTTTCTACTTAGATGTTCGTGGTTATTTTGTTCACTATCAGGATTTAAATATATTTTTGGAGTATGGACTTCTAAATGTTTTAATTTGATCCGCACTGAATAGACACGAGTTGTCGAAATGCTTATCTGCAGGAATTAGATAAGCCTCCACTAGCAGATATGTTGTAATCTTGTTTAGCGACTTTGATCTTATCACGATATTGACAGGCTGAACACAATTTTGTTAAGATTTTAAGTTGTTTTTCAAGTTGATTGATTTCAAGGACTATCAAGACGAGTTAAGATAGCTTATCATCAAGAAAGATCTAATATACTTATTAATCGCATTCAGGAACAATCAAGAAGAGTTAATGTTTGTTAATATCAAACAAGATTTCAACATGCTCAATGCGATCTTGTTTGATCCGGACAAACTTAACACAACTTGATCTTCTTTGATCCGGACAAACTTAACACAACTTGATCGCCTTTGAATGCAGTTATCTTGTTTGATCTTGATTAACTGAACAGGTCTTGATAGTCCTTAAAAGCAATTGTCTTGAAATACGAATGAAAATATTACACTGTATTAACAAAACTGTGTTAAGCCTGTCAAGATCGTGAGGAGATCAGAACTGCCACTGCGAAGAATGCGTATCTGCAGAAAAAAAAATTAACGTTAACGTCGGCATTTTTTTTTATTTATTACCACGATGCTTCTGCTGGTGGAATGTTGTTGCCGAGGGTACTCACCAACCCAATAGTCGGTACTTTGGTGCTGGCACGAAAACATATTTGATTTTATAAGATGCAATATCTTAATAATTTATCAAAATTTTGTTTAACTCAAAGAAGACTCTCTCATGCATAGCTCTGTCCTTTCCTGAATTTCGACTTTTCAGTTAAGATGCTATTGGTTATTTGTTTTCTATCAGGTTTTACGTGTATTTTGGTTCATGGACTTCCAGATGTTAAGATTTGATCTGCACTGAATAGGGATAAATTGTTGAAGTGCGCATCTGCAGAAATTAGATTAACAGAAACGCTCATTGGTATACCAAGTTTCTGTTAATAAATAGCACCTCCAAATGTGATAAATATATATAACCGATAAGAAAATTAAGCATTCTCCACACCTGTTCTTAATTCGAACTTTTATTTGCTTGTGAGTGAATTGGTTCCGTTTATACTCAAATAAATTCCTTTAAACAGTATTTAATCCTGTAATATTGATTTTGTTTTTCGATTTTTATTGATTTTGCGTGCCTTGTAAAGATCTCCGTAATTTTCGGCAGTGTCAAGGTCAATCTCTTTCGAGATTTCGATTCAGTGTAATAAGACTGTGTTGTCCATTTGCCCTTCGAAAAACTGTTTTCTACCATAAAAGAATATCTTGTTCGATTACCAGGACTTGCCAAAAAAGGGTCAATATTAAGTGATTTTGACTAGTGGTCCACAAAGATGAGAAAACAAAAATTTCGTCACTTCTGGGCCAAAAGAATGTAAAAAATGGATTTCCAGTCATAGTCACCCCCAATATCCTATTCTTGACATGCGCAGAATGTTTCAAACATCAATTCAAGAATGCTGTCCGGTAATGAGACCAAACATTTTAAATTGACTCAAAGTCGTATCCGAGGCAAGAAATCAGCAACAAGAATCAGTATTTGTTTTGAAACAAGGTCAACATTTGAACTTCCTGGACAATTTGGGGTTAACACAAGTTTAACGCATATTTCCTGACAACTTGGAAGATGAAATTTATTTACATCTAAAATATTTAAAAATCTAAATAAGGCAAGAATGATAAATATTCTTTTGGAATGACATCATACTCACCAGTCCAAATTAAAAATATGTAAAACTAATCAGCACAATTTCAAAATATGCCAAAAAATACACAAAATAAACTGACATCATGCCATGAAAGTGCGAACACATTTCCAGTGAGGTGTTTGTGTGATAATAAATTTAAAAAGTTACATATACATTAAATAGGTTATGATCAACATTTCATACTTTTTAATTATTCACAATTTTTCAGATTTACTTACGAAATATAATTGACATGTTCACTAGACCGTAAAATTGAGGTTGCAGACAAAAACATATAGCAGATTTTCATGTACTGTATGAAACCAGTCTTCACACCAAATTTCATTGAAATGCGATAAAGAGTTACCGTAAAAAGTGACCTAAAACTAAACATGCTCACTAGACTATGAAATTGAGGTCACTGACTGTCATGTTCTAGCTAAGGACTACGCACATTCAAAATATTTTTAATCTACCAGTTATAGTTACTGAGGATCTGAATAAATCACATAAACTTGACATGCTCACTGGACTGTGAATTTGAGGTCAAGGAAAAAAACCATTTGACAGACTGCCGTGTACTACCAAAGACCAACCCATATACGAATAAACCGCTGTGCCACTGTCAACTCGAACTTTATTCAACAGGAATTAAATATTAACTTAATCAGTAATTTATAAATATACAATCATATACTATATATATCAAATCAACACATTCACACACTGTAAAGAAAAGGTTGAGAAACTGATGTTTTTTCAAATATTTACTAAGTCCAAGGGCCGTAGCTCCGCACACAATCAACCAATCAGTACTAAACTAAACCTTGACATATATCTCAGCTGTATACACTCATATTCCAAATATAAAATCAATATATCAAGTTCTTACAGAAAAAAAACTCCGGAAACCTATATTATTCAAAATTTCACCAAGTCCAAGAGCCATATAGCTGTGAACAAAAACAACCAACCGCAACCAAATTCACACTTGATCTGTATCTCACCTCAGTTGATATACTCATATACCAAATATCAATTCAATATGTCAAGCGGTTACAGAAAAAAAAACTCCGGAAACCTATATTTTTCAAAATTTCACTAAGTCCAAGTGCCATAACTCTTTACAAAATCAACCAACCGGAACCAAAATCGAACTTCATCTGTGTCTCACCTAGATATACTCATATGCAAAATATTAAATCAATATGTCATGCGGTTAGAGAAATAATCTCCGGAAACCAGAAAGTTAATGGACGGACAGACGGACGGAGGGTATACGATAATACGTCCGTCTTTCGACGGGCGTATAAAAATCATTCCCTACCACTAATAGTTACTGAAAAACTAATGTAATCATAAAAACTTAGCATGCTCACTAAACCGTGTAATTGAAGTCAAGGACAGCCATATAGCAGACTGTTATGTTCTCCCTCAGATCAACCTATAAACCAAGTATCAAAAACAAAACATTAAGTTTACGCCGCCACCGTCTCACTTTGTGCGCATATGTCTCGTTTTCTGCGTATTTCGAAGTGCAGAAAATACCAAAAGTGCCAAAATAAAGTTTTTTTTCATTTTTGTGTAAAATATCCCTTCGATATCCACTATTACATAAAAATGTAATCACAAAACACTTAAGAATAAAAAAAGAAAAAAAAAAAACACATGCTTGCAACGTTGGAAAATTTCAAGGAACTCTCAAAACAAGCACTTTAAGAAATTCATTCCAGCAACCATAATATTTGAATGAATTGTAATAAAAATTTATCAAATGATAAATTTGCAGAAATATTTGATTTTTTTTACCGTACTTTCTGAGTACTTGTCAGTTAAACAAACCGACCTACAATAATTTGATTTTCAAAATTATGATTTTAATTTAGTTAGATTTTCCTGAATCTCTCAAAGAAAATTCATTACTATATAGAGGACGATGAAAGATTGAATTTTCTCAGTGAAATAAAAGTGATAATTAACTGTGAAATTATTTTCCATAATTTCACTCTAGGAAGTGACGTCACAAAAGACGTCATCAACGTTGTTCTTAAGTAAACGTCTCAGCGGATTAACATCGAAAACGTAGTTCATTAAAATAAACTTAAATTAAACCATAAAATATTGGTGAATTGATCTATATAATAAAAACAATAACTAATCCTAGATTCTGATTATCGAAAATATTCAACTCATGATCGAAAAACACTGTAATTCACTCATGCGCTGCGCGCATTCGTGAATTACTGCGTTGTTCGACCATTCGTTGAATATTTTGCGATAATCAGAATCTCGGATTAGTTATAGTATAATTATTGGAAATTCGCGCTTATACAAAAATGTAATTATATAATAGAACGTTTTGAATCAGTCTCTCTCATACTGGGTTTGGAAATTCATGCAATACTTATATCTTACTGAATAGATTAATGACGAAAAGATGATAGGAAACACTTAAATGGCCGAATATAACAATCACATGCCACAATCAACCAGGAAACTGCATAAGAAAAAACAATAAAATGACTAAAGGTGAACAAAAACAACGATAGGAATTCGGGATAGCCGGACTTGATACCGGCACTAGCATCAGCTTTATATAAAGGCCTTATAAATAAATCTTCGCTTAGTGTAATAAAATACTCTAAAGATGAAGAACAATAATAAAAGCGTTTTTGTAGAGACTTAATGGTACTCCATCTCAAAATTATAATTGAAGAAAGCTTGCATGAATTATTACAACTTGCATTTTATAATAGGTAATTTGAAATTAAGGCGTGTACATGTGGAAATGTGAGCATTATTTATATACTTCCCAAAATTATATTTCGGTAAATATTAAGAAAACACATAAACTGCTGCAGTTATGTTTGAAAAAAAAGACTTTAAATTTCTGAATAATCATAACTGAACATTTGTTAAAACATATCACAAAATAATCTTAAATCCTAAACACACTTTTCTAGTACATGATTCATATTTGAATAGATCAAATGTACATTTCTTATATTTGATAACTCACTTTCGGGAGAATCGGTATTAATTATTGTACTATTGTATATATGCGCATATGCTAGGAAAAACTGTTTGATTTTAAGCATGGCATTGTTTACAGTTCGTAAAATTAAGATTATATAAAAATTCACTTGTAATATAAAAGTTTTCTTATTTCGGTTTGGAAAACAAATCAAATCAATCTGTACGATCATTTACATGAAAAATTATTGTAAAAGAAAGACACAAATAGTGATAAAACGATTAATTTGAGTTGTAAAGAATGTAATTCCACCTGCTTTAGTCTTTTCTAAAAATCAAACATATAACAAGACTGATTGAGAACAACGATCCTAAAGTTCATAAACGTAACTCCAATATCAGACAAACATAGAGCTTTGCACAAGTTATATACTCATTTGGGACATTGTATTTAAACTATCGAAATTACAAATCTTGAATTGATAGGTTTAGCTCATAACCGAATTACTGAAAGGCTAAGTTTGTGATGAGTTTTGGTTGTCTTTGTTTTTTATAGAATCGGAAGACGAAATTGATGATGATGATGAAGGACTTTCCTTTCATGGAACAGAAACTGTTGTTTTACGATTCATTAACAATTCGTTACGTGCAGAAATAACCAACAATGTTGTTATTATTGGTAAGGTTGGAACAGGTAAAACAACGATAGGTTGCCAATTGATTCGTATTTACAAAGACGTATTAATTACAGATTATGTTACCTCTGTTACAGACTGTTTACAAAGTTTGAACATTGATGAAAATCAATTGATATTTTTCGATGACATTTTTGGTAAAGAAATTACTAATGTAGATAGAACGAAATGGCAGAATTTCCTTCAAAAATGGCACGAGGTCGACAATAGAAAGACAGAAAAGTCGAAAAGAACAATCATTGTAATGTCATGCAGGTCACTAGAATATAATTTAAACTTTCCGTACTTATCAGTAAATCTTGATGATGACCAGTATAAGTTAAATGCCGAGGATAAAGCTAAGATCTTTCCATTTCATCTTCAAGATTCTGGTGATTTTTCAACAAGCATTAGTTTACAGGAAGATACTTGTACAGACACTGAAGACAGCATTGGCTTTCCCTTGTGTTGTCGTCTGTACTGTCAACATTTCAAAATGTTCGGTAATACCTTTTTTAAATCTCCTTTACAGTTTCTTCACAGGGAATACAAGTCGGGTATCATAAAAAATGGCAAGATCTGTGGCTTTTCGCATGTAATGGCAATACAAAACGGTACTTTTAAAATTGACAGAGACTTTTCAGATGAAGACGTTATGGAGGTTATGCGAAGACAGCAATTACATCCAAACTCTATACTCGATTCTGCAAAATTGGTGATGAAACCCTTTATAACGGTATGCAATGCTGGAATCATACAATTTGTTCACCCCTCTTTGTTAACTATATCGGAAATCAATTTCTTCAACTCGTACAAAAGGCAAGCTATAAAACGAATATCGCTTGGAACAGTTATAAATAATGTCGATATTCTCCGACAGAAGGCAGGACAAAACAAAGAAAAATATAGTAATTCGGAAATAAATTACCTTGAAAAAGACGATCTTCCTTTTCTTGCGGAACGACTTTTCAAAGAAATAATGAATGGAAATATTCAACAAGCATGTGCTCACAGATTGTTTGATGATTTGAAATTCGTTCAATTATTTTTCGAATTGCTTACATTACAAAAGAAAGGTATCAATAATATTTTGACCGATCTATTCTCAGTACGAGATAATGTAAAAGGTGATGGTATCATATTTTGGTCAGCCTTAAATAATAAACGCATATTTTGTCAAAAACTTGTTTTATTATTGAAGAAATGCTTGAAGTATAAAAAAGAATTATCTTCATCCATTATATCGAGAGCTTTAATTGCGGCATGTTTGCATAAAACGGGACTTGTATTAACAGTTGACTTAATAAGGCATGGCGCTGATGTAAACTATTGTAGTAAATGCGACGAAGATATAGGGAATAAACATACGGTTGATGAACAATTTCTGAGTTTTCCATTTTGTCCACTGGAAGCTGTGATACAATCTAGAAACCAAAACTGCTTAAAATATCTCCTTCGAAAAGGTGCATGTATTCCTCACTCTAAGTGGAAAAGGTGGGATTTGATATCACATATTTCAGTAGTATCAGATATCTTATCAAAGTCATTTGACTTTATAATGGCATTACATTGCGTCTTTTCAAACCCTAACTATAATATTGACGAGCATAATAGGTCGTCGTTCAAAGAAGGAAACCTAGATAATCTTATATGTATGCTGGGTGAAATAAAAGATCCCGACAATATCAATGAAATATTTTTTGTCTTCTTACGTCATGGTTTTATGAACCAAACTATCTGTGAAAGCTTCAAACATTTCGGGTTAAATGTGAATTTTTTAGATACAAAAAACCGTAACGTTCTCCTTCGTTATCTATGGATTTATAAAAATACCCCCTCTTCTATACCTTCACACATTATACCTTGTTTAAAATGTCTACTAAATGAAAATTGTGATCCGAATAATGAAGCAGTTGATGGAAGCTTTCCGCTTTCACTGGTAATCGGAAGAACATGTTGTCATTTAGAATTATTTGAGATGTTATTGTCAGCGGGAGCCAATCCAGATAAAAAGACACCAAATGGTCTTACACCTATGCATCTTTGTATCAAATCGGACATATCAGAAACAGACAAATTTTCGTTGGTTTCGCATCTCCTAAAATATTGCAAAATAGATATACTAGACAGAACAGGTAAAACATACGGTGAATTACTTTTGAAAAGACAAAACTTGAATTTAAGTTTATTAGCGATGCTTTCAGAATTTCCACTTCATGACTGTTTGACCAGCAACCGTAACGAGGACGAAAAAGTCAAAATAATCCAGGATTTGGTCAACGAGCATCAAGTAGATATAGATTCCAAAGACCATAAAGGTCGTACGGCTTTACTGATATCCTCCGTCACAATCTTAAGTAAGAATCTTACAAAAGTCATACTTCAACATGGCGGCGATGCAAATATAACATATGAATCTGGTCTCTCAGTTATTCAAAAACTACTACAAAGCAACCATAAAAATGTGTGTGAATTATTAGAAATTTTATGTGTTGCTGTTGACAATATTAGACATGAAAATGACGAAGGAGACACTCTTGTTCATACAGCTTTGCGTTGTTCCCTAAATAGATATAAAGAGATTAATTTTATTTTACAAAATTGGGATTTGGATATTCTAATACAAAAGAATAAAAACAACCAAGACATATTACATTTGAGTGCTGGTTGTCTTACTTTAGAGGATCAACAAACTTTAAATTTGTGCAAAGCCTATACAACGTTAACCTCAAATGTTGATGAACCTGACGCCTTTGGTAAAACTCCTCTTGCGTATGCAGCATATTGTCCAACAAAGCGATCTGATACAATCAAATACCTTTTAGAACTCGGAATTGTCTTTAAAGGAATGGAAGCCATCCTCGTTGATCTTGTCAAAAATGGACACTTTTCAAAAACAATATCGAATATGTTGCAGGAAGGAAAATACTATCATAACGTTGTGACCCAAGACCCAGATATATTGCTTAAATTGTCGACAACTGTTCCAAAAACAAGGCAACAAATTGACGATTTGTTGAGAAATATTTGCGACGCGGGAGCTAGTATAAATTCTACAGATGAAAACGGAAATTCAGCTTTGATAATAGCATGTCGGAAATCAATGAATATAGGTTTAGTATCAGCGTTAATAGATCTAGGAGCAGATGTCGACGTACAAAATGAACAAGGCAACACTGCATTACACGAATGTATCTTATCTGATTCAACTGACATTATTTTAAGCAGAATGTGTAAGATATTTGCAAAAGCTGATTTTGACTGGTCTATTAGGAACTCTTGTGGAAATTCAGTTTTCCATTCCTTGATTGATAAGATGAGTTCCGAGAGAGAGCAAACATATAAGATACTTACACGACTAACTGATATAAATCTGGTAGATTTTGATGGCAAGACCGTATTACACAAATTAGTTGCTCTTCCCAAAGATGACATAAACATTAGTAACTGGTTAAATATGATTTTCTCAGCTAGATCCGACATCGATACAGAAATAAAAGAAGAAAACGGCCGCACGGTTCTTAACCTGGCATGCTGCCATAATAGTTTTTCTAGGATCAATACAATCCTTACGTTATTAAAAAATGGAGCTGATGTAAACACATGCGATGAATTTGGCCATTCGTCATTATACAATGCCATTAACTGTCTGAAAGGCTATGACATCGTTACGATATATGAAAGGTTTACAAGGGCATACATATTATTATCATTTCAGTTTAATATGAAAGAAGATGGTGATGACTGTAAACAGTTATCTGAAATACACAGATACAATGATATTTTTTCTCTGTTAACAAAAAGCGATATGTCAGACACTATTAATTCGCTTAGAAAAACAGTGAGTACAATTCTGCGTCAGTATCACAAAAGAGACACTGATGTACGCATTATATTTTTTGATGGCCTATATACGGAAGTTACAGAATTATTACAAGAAGGGTATTGCGGTGTTTATAAATTTAAGATTGGAATATATGATGATTTCAACGTTGCAAGTGATGTTTTACCAGACACTAATCGAAGTCAGTCCCTTCATAAATTGACGTCATCATCACGACATACAGAGTCAAATGATGACCGTTCGTGTCATAGTTCCGAAGATGCAGAATCATCATCTAACCAATCGGCACAAAACAAACCGGAATTATGGTCTGACCATAGTTATATAGTTCATGATTTTGACGATTACGATACAACATATGATTCTGAGGATTACGATGAAACATCTGCTTCCGAGGATTACGGTGCAACATATGATTCTGAGGATTACGGTGCAACATATGATACTGAGGATTACGGTGCTACATATGACTCTGAATATGAATACGAAGAGAGTATGCGTTCTTTTTCCTATTAATTTCATAATATTTAAACAAACTTTTCTTTTACGTTTATTTAAACAAACTTTTCTTTTGACGTTAAAGTTAAATATAGATACTGATAACAGCAGTTGTAAGAACACTTTGCATGTGTTTTTTATGTTTGTTAACGATCTGGCATTCATGAGTGCGAAGCGCGGATGTAGCATTGCTCAACATTTAGCAATGAACTCCGCTCTAGCCGGTAATGGGACTGTTTTGAACTTACTATGAGGTATAAACAAAGCTCATTGTTTAAGGCCTCATCGTGACTTCAAGATGAAGAACAACAATAAAAGCGTTGTTCCATTGGTTGGTTTTTTCATGTGTATCTGTGGAGACTTTGTACTCCATATTCGTCCATTGTTTGTTTATTGAAAGAAATATGGAAATAAAAAAGCGAAAGAAAAAAAAACACACAACAAGCAAGCAAAAAACTTCGAAGAATGCTACGATGTATGGTGAGAACTACTAAAACCTTTTGTTTTTGTGAAAAACGTTTAATTGATACAGGCGTTATTACTCCAAACAGATTTCCTCTTTGTCTGAATCGTTCATTCTGTTTCCAATAATCCACATCGTGTTTTACGTGTATCATTTATTCATGCTGTACACATTGCAGCGAAAACTCGTTTCATTATAGATAATGATACATGTTCAAAGTACAAAAAGCCTACAAATAAAGTTATTTTGATATGCCCGGAATGCTTAAAACATCCACATTTAAATGAATGTGTTAACGCTTTAAATGTTGTTAACACACAGACTTAACACTGTATGTCTATGGTAGAAAAATATATTTTACTTCACTTTCTGGTAAGAGCCTCCAATAAATCTGAACATTTAAGGTAGTAGACCTAGGTTAAGGGAGATAACTCTTTAAATCAGTAAGACGTTTGAAATAGTTAGTTTCATCAATGCTTTTTAAGCATTGACGTGAAAAAGAATAAAAAATCATCTATGTTACTCAGAGGATTAGAATCTGTTTATGAAAATGATTTCAACAAACTCACCTGTGATTTTTAAGAGTTTTGTCCCTTAACCTAGGTCTACTACCTTAATTTCCTTAATTCTTCTGAGGGCTTTTTAGATCTTGCAAAAATTATATTCAAGAAATGTTGATTGTTACTTTTATTATTTAATTATCCCCGCACTTTCGAATGAAAGTTCGGGGATATTGTCATTGGCCTCGTCCGTCCGTCCGTCACAAATCCTTGCGACGCGAACTCCTCCTACATTTTTGGATTTAGGGTTTTAATTTTGTTATAGAACTGTTGCATATATGCTACAGATGCGCAGTAAGCTTTCGGATTTTTGATATTGGTCTTGGTGCAAACAAGATGCCCCAAGATGTCCATTTTGACACATATGGCATGCGACGCGAACTCCTCCTACATTTTTGAATTTAGGGTTTTAATTTTGTTGTCTAATTGTTGCATATGGTCTGTAGATGCGTAATAAGCTTTCGGATTTTTTATATTTATCTTGATGCAAACAAGAGGCCCCAAGATATCGGTTTGACAAAGACCACAAAATGTGGATTGTGACACATATGGCATGCGACGCAAACTCATCCTACATTTTTGGATTTATGGATTTAATTTTGTTGCAGAATTGGTGCATATAGTTTGTATGCAAATAAGCTTTCAGAATTTTGACTCCGGTTCCAACTTTGGTAAATTTCCTGAAAATGTCAAAGACTGATATTTTTGGACATTTTGGCATATAATCTTATATTTTGGCAAGTATTTGGAAAAAATAAAAATTCTGAAATCTTAGAATTCGAAAACGTTATTCCTACTTTGGTAAATATCCTGAAAGTCTCAAAGACCACTTATTTTTGGAATTCTACCTAGTAACCCTAATTATAGCATTTGTTTTGATAAGGTTAATCATTTTCACAATTGGATTTCAAAAACATTTGATTCCATTTTTTGTAAATTTCCTGAAAGTGTCAAAGTCCACTTATTTTTGGAATTCTACCTGCAACAATACTGTTTTATTTGTTTCCATTAGGGCAATCATTTTCACCAATTGGATTTCCAAAATTAGTTGTTTCCAAATTTGGTAAATCTCCTGAAAGTCTCAAAGACCACTTACTTTTTTAAATTCTACCTATCAACTATATTTTTAGGATCAGTTTCAATTAGGACAATCATTTTTAACAATTGGATTTCAAAAATTCTTGATTCCAATTTTGGTAAATTACCTGAAAGTCTCAAAGACCACTTATTTTTGGCATTCTTCCTAGCAACCATACTTTTAGCATTTGCTTTGATAAGGTCAATCATTTTCACCAATTGGATTTCCAAAATAATTGATTCAAAATTTGGTAAAAGACCACTAATTTTTGGAATTCTACATTGAAACAATAGTTAACAAATTTGTGAGAATTAGAAGAAACATTTCACCAATTTGATTTCCAAAATATATGATTCCAAGTTTGGTAAAATTTCTGAAAGTCTCAAAGACTACTTATTTTTTGGAATTCTGCCTAACAACCATATATTCTTTAATTCCTTATGGTGAAAATAGTGACTTTCAATAGTTTAATTTCAAAAATGTTAAGAAAAATTATACCCAGGGTCTATAGCTGTTTTCTGTGTCAAACAGGGGGTGCGGGGAATACTGTCGTTGTTTCCGACAGTCATTACTCTAGTTTTATTTATCATCATTATTATTTTTTTGTACAATTGTTTGCCGACCGTCTTTAATGATGTGTATGCTTAATTTTAAATGTTATATTAAAAGTTAATTCAATTTCAAGAAATCCTAAAATGTCATGACATGTAACAACCCAGTTTGAAGGGTTCATTGCACCGTTAACGGGCGTCAATTTTCAAAATTTGTTGGTTACAATGTTTTTGGTTAGTTTTAAATATATTAATCAAAAATAATCGTACATAAAATGGCAGTAACGTCAATTTCTGATCATGTGACGTCTTTTCACGTTATATTACGCAATTTGACTTCCATTTTTGTTCAAAACAATTTTAATGGTGTATGCAATTATTCAACATCGATCTAAAATTGGTCTCATGATTGCTGAACTGGACACAACCTAAAACAAACAGGTACACAAATTAATAAAATTTATGTAGCCTCGTTATCGAATTGTATCGGAATACCGAATATTTTGGAATAGCAAATTTTTAACAGTCTAAAAGACAGTTCTCTGATTAAACAAATATTCGGATTTATCAGGATGTGGGAAAACAATGAAATTCCCCGAACAGAAAGTTTTGGGTTTCAGCGTAAGTTTTCATTCCAAGATCTGGATTATCATCTCCTTTTACACATTTTTAGAGTATGTCAATTTACAAACAGTAAATATCAATAATTATATAAATATTCGATAAAGAAAGTTGGCATTTCTTTTGTTTTGAATTTCCCTAACATGGACAGTGACATTCCAGCTTCTTCTCCTTCCGCAGTGTATGTTTCAAAGTTGATTCGATACACAAGAGCTAGCACAAATTAAATAGACTTTCTCATTAGACATAGTTATCTCCGTGACTGCCTTACTAATCAAGGCTTAAAAGAATTCCGTCTTATACGATCATTAAGAAAGTTCTTTAATAGATATCAGTCCCTTGTGGAAAAATTTGAAGTTTCGATTCGAACTCTGATTATGTCACCCCAGACTTTGTCGGGGTGCCATGTTGTTATTCTACGTTTCGTCTGATTATTATTATTATTATTATTATTATTTTTTTTATTTTTCTTATTCTTCCAATAATTCTTGTCCGGGCGATTATTTTAAAATGGCTGGACCAAATGATTTCAAACTTTGTACAAAGTTGGATCACTATCGGAAGTTGTATGCTGTATGTTTAAAATTTCAAAATGGCCGCCATTTCCAAGATGGCCGCCAAAATACGTCAAAATTTCAACATTGTCGGAATCCAACGAAAATTGATTTCTAGGTAGCTTTTACGGCTGCGAACAACATGGAATCATTGGATAAGTTGTCTGGGGTGACATCGGCTATTGCTTGCAATTGCAAATCTAGTTCAAGATTCTTTTTTTACTTAGGACATGTACTGGGATGATCATTTCTTTTAACTGTCTACGACCCTCCAATGGCAATTGCTGTTGAGTTACTACCGCACCCGGGAAGGTTTAGCATACCATGAAACCGGTTTAACCCACCATTTCTTTTTAAATGCCTGTACCAAGTCAGGACCATTGGGTTGGACAATTTTTCCGGTGGTGTCCACCTGATTTGTCTTTTTGTCTCATGGACTTCGGCTCTTGACAACTCTGTTCGGTAATTTTGTTATTACCCCCATTGAATAGTTTGTGAGAACCAAACAGACATATGTATTCTACTTATTGAAGATATATAAAGACATTTATATTTTGGCGACTTCAAGATGAAGAACAATAATAAAAGCGTTGTGCCATTGCTGTGTTTTACCATGTATTTGTAGAAACTTTGTCTCATGTGCATTTACTCCATATCCCTTCATTGCATATCTTATACAGGAGTTTGTCTCTCTTACAGTGTGGAGTCAGTAAAAAGATTTCCCGTGCGACAGATGTATGCTCTTTATCAATCCAGTTATGGTGTATTTGTGCTTGAGAGAATTTCTCGTATGGATGCACTATCATACTTTCAAATTTTGGCCTTTTTAACCGGGTTTTCCTTTTGAAAAATCCGGTTGTTAGAATGGAGAAATGGCGGGCGGGCGGCTGCCAAATAGGTACATCATTTGTCGGGAGCAAATCTCGTACAGTTTTCGAGGTGGAAGATTTATATTTTGCTGACCATTTGTATCATTGATTTGTAAGCTGATTTTTGGCTTCACAATTAGATCCTATTGGTTATTTGTTCTCTGTCAGTTTTTACACATTTTTGAGTTTATGATCTTCCAAACGTTCAGATTTTATCTGCACTGCAGAGACATAAGTTGTCGAAATGCGCGAATGCAGAAATTAAATTCACAGTAACTTCGGTATTTAGTTATTTGTATATATATCAGAGGTGTGCCTGGTTCTTTGATTTTGATTTCTGATTATTGAAGCCAAAAATACCAGTTGTTGAACTAAGTCATTTTTACGTCAAATATCTGCTTATAGGAGCAAATTTCCTACAGTTTTTAAGATAGAATGTTTATTTTTTGCAGATCATTTGTACATATATAAAAAAGTGCATGTTACTATGATTTTTTTTTTCTGATAATTCAGCTGTATTTGATATTACTGATTATTCGGATTTCGTTTGGTTTTATGCATTCATAAGGAGTCATTTGGGCTAATTTTCATTTTCCCTAGTTTGTGTCCAGCTAATTACTGAGTCAATCCCCTTACTGTGTCCATGCAATTATTGTGTCAAGCTCTTTAGTATGTCCACACTCACTTTCAATTAATCTTGTTCAAATTTCAGTGGTCGACATGCTGCGGTCGCATCATGCCGCGCTCGGCGTAGCCTTTTATTTTATATAAAAATTTTGAAAAAAATACGCTACTTCAAGAAAGGTTACACATTGCAGATTGTAAAAAAAGTGTGCATTTCGGATATTTATGATTGACTTGTGGTAAAGATATACTGTCCATGTAAAAGAAAACCCGATTTGCTGTCATATTGACAGCTTTCCTCTTGTTAGTGTTTGTAAGGCAAATTGTTATTCTGACAACCCATTTATTGAGCCCACATGTCATGATTTTATCATGCCAAGTTTTGACTTTTGACTTGATGAGTGCTCTGTGGTTTGTGTAAGTGTTATGGTTGTCTTCTTTGGCCTTTTGTCGGGCGCCGCATGGCAGCGATTGTTAGAATACTTTGATAATCAATTTTATATTAGTTGAAGATCTCGCATCCATTGGTACAAAGGCATGGATGTAGCATTGCTTGACATCTAGCAATGAATTCCGTTCAAACCGATGCTTGAACTTACTATGAGGTATGAGCAAAGCTCATTGTTGAAGGCCTCATGGTGACTTCAAAATGAAGAACAACAATAAACGCGTTATTCCATTGATTTGTTTTACCATATATTTGTAGAGTACATCGGCAAACGAATACCGATGCAAGAAAAGGAAAGGGGAAATTCTAATATCATAAATCCAACATCACGGCAATTCACAGCAACACGAATTGAGACAAAACAAATAAACGAAAATGAACAAGAACGCCACAAAACTAAAGCACTCCTATAAAAACTTAGTTATTATCAGGTGCTCCGGAAGGGTAAGTATGATCTGCTCGACGCGTGGCACCCGTTACACTGTCTCATGTGCATTTACTCAATATCCCTTCATTGCATATTCTACAGGGATTTGTACGACATTCCTCGCAATTAAGCTGATTGATATAGACAAAGTACAAAATTCTGGTATGCAATATGCCCGTATTAAGTTTGGTATGTGAAAAATAGCATTATGTGCCGCGTACAACACCTTTGAAAGTGGAATATTGAATATAGCCTATGGCAGCAGCCTTTAATTTTCTTGAACGGGGTGGGGTTGTTGATTTTTTTTTGTCCTGCATAGCTAAAACTTCCCTAAAAAGGGGCGAAAATTTATTGTTTTATTTATTTTAATCGGACTGAGTGTCGCATTTTTATACGACCGTAAAACAATTTGAGGTCGTATAATATTAAGGCACTGTCATCGTCGTCGTTGTCGTTTGTCGTCCGGCGTTTTCGTCTGTAGCCACTTTTGTTTTTGGTCAATAACTTAAGTTACAATTGATCAATCTATTTGAGGGTTTGACACATTGTTTCTTGGCACAAAAAGAAGACTGGGTGTGGATTTGATTAATTTGGCCCCACCCGTTTTTAAATAACAAAACACTGAAGTTATTGTGAATTTATTTTCTACATATGCGCATTTGAAAAAGGGGAAAGGGGCAAAATGGGTGTTTTCACATATTTAGCTGTAGAATATTTATTAATCAGATTTTGATAAGATAAATGGAGCCAAAAAGGGTCAAATTTCAATTTGTTTTGTTCGATTTTGATGCAGTTTTTCTCCAATGGATTCTTTAATAAATAAACAGAGAGCTGTGCCTTCTGATTTTTGATAATTTGTTTCCTTTCCGAGCTATGACGGGCCCGGGACTAATATAACATGTTAAATTATTACAAGGAGGGGCCAATGGATACATCATTGCAAACATTGAGATTATATAACATTTTTATTTTTCATTGGATTTTTATGTTATTTTTTTTCTTTTTCTTTTTTTTTGATCCCTCTCGTTGTAAGTTTTTGGTTGTATATCACCAGATTTGGCGTTTCTCTGACCGTTTCCAAGCTATTGGGGTCAACAAGGACCAAATTTGCAATATTTTAAAATATGTAAAATCTTTATTTTTCATTGGATTTCAACAGTATTTTTTCTTCGAATTCCCCTTGATGTAAGCTTTCAGTCATTATGCCTACAGATTTGGTGTATATCTTACCGTTTCCCAGCTTTAAGGGATCAAAAGGACTAATTGTTATGTTCCATAGTTTGTGTTCAGAAATTACTGTGTCAAGCTCTTTATTGTATCTATACTGTGTTAAGCTCTTTACTGTGTCCACATGCATTCACATTACATATGTTCAAATTTCACAGGTCGACATATGCTGTGGTCGTATCATGCTGTGCTCGTCGTAGCCCTTTATTTGAACTACCTTGTATGGTGACAAACTTGTCTTAGATTATTTTTGTACTTTCTCATTGTTTTACCTCTGTTTTCACTCAACATTGATTCAGAATCAAGAGATTTTTAAAATACTCCATATCCTTTCGTAAAATATCAAAAAAGCAAAGCGCTCATTCCCAATGGAAAAAAATCAAATATTAGATGCCTTAGGGAATTAATGAAATAATCAGGAACTTGAAATATGCGTTCCTTGTACATTTTAGAAATTTCATCCAACCATCTGAAAAATTCATAATAAAACAATCTTATAGGATAGTACTACTTTTATTAATTTAAATTATTTGTGGAGATATGCTAACTGATACATTCTTTTCTTTACTGAAGGTAGTTCGGGGGACTTAAAACGATAGATTTTTCTTATTTTTCTGTGACCGACAGCTTTATAAATTCACTTCAAAATTTAAGTAAAAAATCAATAGGTCACCCATCTCGTTTCCCTGTGAGAGGCTTCCGAAAATATTTTAACCTTTTTAATATAATGCTCAATTTTGCGAAGCCCCTAGCAAGGTCCAGCCGACATTAGCCAAGTTGGTCCAAATCGGTATTGATGGATGTAGGGTACCCTCTATGGAACAGCGTCCGAATTTTTCGTACGGTAATAGGGATCATACGCTATGGCTCAAATGAAAGCTATATTGGTCAAAATCGCCGTTTTCACTATATGAACCTAGGTTTATCATCCTGTAGAGGGTGTAACGGTGATTTATTCCTTTGATTTTAGGGTATGATGTCAGTCTAAATTAATTCACAAAGCATCAATAATTTTGGCATTTCTTCTCATTACCCCCCCCCCCCCTTTAATTGTCAGTAGTATATATCAATAATCCACTACAAAATAGATTTTTTACTGGATTTTATGGATTTTAGTCCTTTAATTATTTCAGATAAATAGTTGCCTTGCATTACATGCAATTAAGATGCTGTATTTTATGTCCAATTTTTGCGCTATTCTGTATAGCACTATTTTCGTGCCCCACGGATAATTTTTTTACGACAGTCATTTGATTTTCAGAGGGATGGGTTTGGGGTGACTTTGTCTAGAAAATGTTTTTTTTATGAGAATCTTAAACAAATTATTTATTTTCACCAAATGTCAAATAAATTATTTATT
>MJUU01067994.1:73097-90650 GCA_002080025.1 Modiolus philippinarum | reverse complement strand
TTTTCCTATCTGAAAATCAAAGTTATATTGAACATTTTGTGAAAGCGAATAGTATGCGTATTTTTAACTTCTTTGATAAATTTATGTACGTTCTTTTCTATGTATTTGGATAGTTGAACTTCAAAAGAACACGACAATAAAGTTCAAATTTGGTAAATCAAGTACTTTTGTACATAATAGCCAATTTTTTACATAATAACACCGCGTTATTCAAGTTTTTAAAAAGAACCTGTCACATAAAATTCGTAATTAAATTGTTAATGGAACGGGTCATAGCGCGGACCTCCTAGAGAGCACCATATCAGCTAGTTTAATTAAGAATCCATAGAACATATATCTACCCTTATTTTAATTACAATCTTCATTCTTTTATCATTTTTATTGATCTTTTTTCAAATTTCCAAGAAATTTGCCTAACGTATCCTCTCTTATTGTGGGCTGGCTTATTGTGGGCTAGCGGTTATTGTCCGCTGTTATTGTGGGCTAGCTTCACACTAGTCTTAACAGTCCAACAGCAGTGGCATCGGCTCAGCGATAAAAAATAACAAAACACCGATGTTAATATGAATTTAGTTTCTGCATACGTGCATGTAATTGAGGACATTGTGTAAATTTCTATTGTAGGCATTACAAACACGTCGCCAGTTAATTTTATATTTGTAGACGATTCCAAGTCCATGCGTAAAAAACAAATGTGATTGTAATTTTCGGTCATTGTAGGTGCTTACTGTCGTCTTGACGTAATGGATTTAGCGTTGTTTTCCGGTACTAGGGACCGTAAATACTTCCAATTTGTTAAAGTAAAATCGTCATTATCGTCATTACATGTCAAAAAGTCACAGTTAAAATTAAAAACATTTAGGACAAAAAGTCATATTTTATAAATTTTGTCTTTTGAACAATATATATTAGGATAAAAAGTAACATTTTGAATAATTAATTAATAAAAGGGAATACACTTCCTTCAATTTGTTTAAATATGGTATGTATGGGGTCATGATCTCCTTGACTCGCTATTCTGTTTATTCAAGACATAAATTTTAGGTATGTTTATTCTATAATTTCCTGTATTGAGCACTGACATGCCATTAAGTGTTACTATTAAAATATCCTCTTTGAAAATAATCATGAAGGACAATTATTTTACATGTATGGCTTATCATTTTATTGTAGGGTTTAATTGATACGCTAATAACTATAATTTGAATCAATATATGTTTAGATGATAATTAGTTATTGCTTAATTGGCATCTGTTTGGCAAGAGATGATACACTGTCATCATTTGTGTTAATACCGGTTATAGTTTAAAAGAAAGAAAATATTTTGCCATTAAATATTAGTATGCCAAGAAAATTCATACATGTTTTGATTAAAAAAAAAACAGTTTTTCAATTATGTAAAATATTATTTCTAAATCTTAGCAATAAAATTTCATATGTAGTTGCTGTAGTTCAAAAATAACATATTCAATTTCATGAGTCAGTTGATATAATTGTGTGACCATTTATTCTACACCTACATACACATGAAGCAAAAATATAAGTTCTGACTTTTTGTCCTGTGACTTTTTGTCTACCAATCTAAAAATTCAGATTGTGACTTTTTGTCCTGTGACTTTTTGTCCTAGCAGATTTGTGACTTTCTGTCCTGTGACTTTCTGTCCGTTTACCTATTTATATCGACTGAATATTGCCAATCACAGACTCATTTTGCCAAAAGAGAAAAAAAATAAAAAATCGGCAACCTTTTCTGAATATTAGAATTTCTCTGAAAATACGGAAATGCAAAAGGGCCTTTTGAATTGCCTCTAGTATAGAAAGATACGTTATACTCTTTGATGAGATTGACATATTTTTTTATTTATTGTTCATAGTATTTCAAAGAAGTATCGCCAATAAGTCGTGATTTTTCCCATGATTGGCAATTTTTAAAATATGCTCAAACATTGACGGAAACCGTATAAAGTCATCCCTGAAACGTATACTTTCTAGGAATAAAAATATATACCACACTTTCATGTTTTCTGACATATAAGTAGTCGAACATTGCTAGAAATAACCTTGTGTGTCCATTTAAGCCATATTATAACAGAACATGTACTTGGAAAATTGCAGTGAGAATCAAAACCGAGTTTTGCAAGTATAAGAGACTTTCATTTTCAAATTGCAGTTATAGTTTAGTTTGGTTACGGGATTCAACAACAACAAAAAAAACTTTAAAAATTGTCAAAATCTGTCAAAATTCATGCAGTCAAAGTTCGTTCACTTGATTTTTATCTAAACGTTTGAAAATTTATTTGAATTGAATTGTTATGATAGATAACATGCTAAAAATGAAATTCATTCACAAATTAATTGATTCACGAGAAAGTGGTCATACATGTATGTTTCTGATATTCAAATCGTATTGTTTTCCATGCAATAAACTTATATGAAGGTGAGAGGTTAACGTAAAATACATGTAATTTAATTGAATTTTAACTTTAAAATTATCTTTATTACAATTGATCTGAAAAACTGATATGATGCTGCGAAAGAAATTTATTTCATTGATATAATTTTGATATATTGTCACCGAGTTCGTTTCGCTGAATATTGGTCCATTTTCACATCACATATAAAATCATAATTTTTTCGACGACGATGCTATTTTGCCTGCGGATTTTGTCATGAGAATTTTTTTTGTGACCCTATCAAATATTATACTATTTATACCGATGAAACGGTATCGGTAAAGGGAAGCTAGTATACCGATATCAAAGTATCTTCCATTTCACATATACAACTGTGAGAAATAAAGGCATATGCTCAAATGAACTATTATCCAACACCCTTCTTCAGGTGGTTCTTAGTTTCGTTTACTTTGGTATTTGCACCAGGCATGGGGCCAATTACATTGCAATGTAATGCATTATATTACAATTACATTTGAAAATTTAGCATTATATTACAATTACAATTAAATGTACTTCAATTTTTGAAAGTAATGCATTATATTACAACTACTTTACAAATTTTATCAAGAAAAATGCATTTGCAATTTATTTACAGTGAATACTTTGAAAATGTTTATAAAGCAGGGAAAAGACAAAATTCCATCAACTTTTTAAAACTGATAGTATTGCTTCTCTTGAAAATGATGCAGATTCATTAAAAATTACAAGTGAAAAGATCCATCCTCCTAGTTGAAATTTTTGTACTTGTGCATGTTGTTGCATTTGTATGTAATAAATATACTGTATTATCTCTGTAAATATGTATATGAAGTTTATATTTTTCCTCCTTTTTCACAATTTTTGTGGGACAATTTTGAAATTTACAATTAAAATAAAAAGCCTTAAGGGTTGGGGAGATAAATGTTGGCTTATTTCACCTTCACTGTGTTCATGTGATCTTTTCAAAATTTTAAGAATGAATTTTATATGTAGTTTTTGTGAAAGAAGTTCAGTTCAGTTTCCTATACATATATATTCATTGTTGATTTTAATAACTGACGCTTTAATAAACACCAATTAAAGCCATAAATTCACTTGTCAAAGGAAAGGAATTACTTGAAATGTAAACTAATTAAGAGTTTCACATGTGACAATCATTGATCTTTGAACTAATTATACTTTGATAACTAGAAGCTTGTGTTTGTTTTATAAAATAAGGATCGCAAATTTTCAAAACTAGAATTGAAATTATATGTTTTGCAACACAAAATTTCTGAATGAAAACAAAGTATTTTTTATACTTTTAGTTAAGTTGAAAAGCTGGTAGATACAATATGTATCAGAAAAAAAACAATGTTCAAATTTTACATGAAATTCCAATACATTTCACTAAAATACATTTTATAGTTGATAAGCGTTACCCAAAGTTTTTTTATTAGAATAAATTAATGCTCTGTAATCACTATAAGCCAAGTGCGAATCGATTAAAAAATTATCACTAGCAAAAGCATTAATTATTCATGTCAATTCGTCAACTTACAGACAAATAATTGTTGTTTTTTTTCATATTTTCCTACTTTTCTGTATTAGAATAGTATAAACGACACCGATTATCATTCAAAATAAATCAAGTACTTCTGTATTAAACATCCCGGGTATTTAAATTAAAATCGAACCCACCTAGCTTATCAACTGGTTATAAAAACAACGAAAAATCGTGCAGAACTTTTTGAAGTAACACACAATGCAAGTTTTAATGTTATAAGGGCCTAGTTTTAGATGTAAATACTATGAATAAAGCCAAAATTCAGCAATTACGGTGTTACATCTCCACACAGTCAATGTTTTTCCACAGCGCATCTAATATATATCAAACAATTATTCCCGTCAACAAAGTTGATATTTTACCTTTTGGTATCCATTATGGAAGTCAACGACACAATTATTTATGCCAAATAAGTATCGGAATAAATTTACAAAACAAACTTACTTCAATTACAATCTTTTAGAATACAAATTTTCAACTTTCAAGTATTTATGTCATAATATATAAATAATGACAATGAAGGGAAACACAGCTTCTGTCAAGTTGAAGTTTGGTTCAGGTCCACCGATTTTTGATGTTATGCAGATGGGCGTTGGTCCCAAACAAAATCTGTGATATGTGACTTTTAGAATAAAAAAATGATTTGATATTTGGTATATGAGTGTATAGATATAACTTGGATCAAGATTCAATTTTGCAGGTCCGCTGATTTGGACATAAGGGCTCTACATGTTAGTCCTCTGTCTGCCCATGCTTTTGAAGTTTACAAAGTTTTGTATAAAAACTCTTAGAATCCTTGTTATTTATAAATATTAACATGGTTTGAAAAGGGAAAATAAAAGCCCCCCTCCTCCCCCATTGTATATCTTTTTCATTTTCTCTTGGTTCTTCATGCATTGTTTTGTGGTGAAATACCTTGGATCATCTGTGATTGTTTCAAATATGTTCTTATTTAATTATCCTCTTTTTCAAAACATAGCATTTTAAACAACGGGCAGCACATTTGGAAAAAGAAATGAATTCAATTTCTAATACTATAACTTCAATGATCGATGTATGCATCTCATATTGAAAGTTGACATTCGGACAAATAACTAAATACCGAAGTTACTGTAAATTTAGTTTCTGCATATGCGCATTTCGACAACTTATGTCTCTTCAGTGCAGATAAAATCAAATCGTCTGGAAGACCATAAACTCAAAGATGATTAAAAACTGATAGAAATGAGGGTTGTTGTAACCCTGTGCCTTAAGTAGGCAATTCTCGTTTCCAATTCTTGAACGACTAGCGAGCCCCATCTTTGATGAGGTGGAAACATAAAAATCATAAACTCTAAAGGGGAACATCCACAACATCTCATAATCAAAACATCGACAGTATAATACCGAAGGAACAAAGGAGTTATGTAGTATTTTGAAAAATCGAAGTCCCAAGAGATGATGAAAACGAGAACACAGAAGATAATGTCATAAGAGGGCTATAAAGCACAGAAATAAAAAACACAACATTCAAAACCAAGGCACTCTCAGTGTGAACTCCCATGAAACTGAGAGTGACATCAGGTGCTCCGGAAGGGTAAGCATGTCCTGCTCTGTTAACAGCACCCGTCACACGGTCAGTGAGGTATATATGTTTTTGAAAGGTCTGTGAGGTAGCCGATTGGTTAATGTCATTTTCTAACCCTGAGACAAAACCAATAGAAGGTCATGGTATGTGTTACTTCTCTAACCCTACAACAGTACCAAGGGTAAATTTTGAAAAGCTTTTGTAATCATTAAGTATTCAAACATAGACAGGGACAGATCGGTACCACAAACATAACTAACGAAGACAAAACTAAACTTGAAAAACCAACACAAAAAACTGAAGCACTGACAGTGTGAGCTCACATAAAAACCGAGGGCGACATCAGGTGGTCCGGAAGGGTAAGCATGTCCTGCTCTGTTAACAGCAACCGTCACACTGTAAGTGTGTCAATCCAGGAAAAAGTCAAAATCGGTATAGTCCAATCCGGGAAGACGCAAATCTAGCTGGATATGTCTTCTTTCATTTGGAACACTGACACGTCATATCTTTCAATTATGTTAAGGTGAAAACCATATAATTTCTTGAGGGATACAATTAACATAGACTGAACAAATCCCTGACTAAGGAGCTTTTGGGACAGTTTTTTCGCTCTGTTAAAAAAATCCCTGTACAAACTACATGCTCGACAGTATCGAATCAACTGTGAAATGTGCACTCCATAGGCTAGAGAGGTAGGTATGTTGCTGCTAAGAAAGGGAAAGTTCACAATTGGGAAGTCAAAATTAGGTTGAAATTGTGCGAATTAGAGATAGTGTTTTCCCTATAGCTATGTTCATTGCTGACGGTCACCTTGGATGAAGATATTAAGTTTGAAGGGACTAACAAAAAACTTTTTCAAAAGACTACTTCAGGCGGTTTCGTCTCGTTCTATCATTGAAAAGGTCTTTAATAGATATCAGTCCCTTCTGGGAGGGGAGGGGAATAAAAGTTTCGATCCGTTCTGTGATTCAAGGTTCATTTTTTTCTTTATACTAGGATGAACATTTCTTTTTACTATCTGCCACTTTTCGGTCTCAGTTGCTGTTTAGTAGCTTCCGGACACTACCACAAAGCCGCGCCATACAACAACTGAGTTTAAATACAATTTCTTTTGAAATGCTTGTACCAAGTCAACTTTTCCCGGTGGTTTTGCAACTGTGTTGTCTGTTTGCCTAATGGACTTTGGTCTCTGAAAGAAAAGAAAGGATATTTGTTATATAAATATGAAAAAGAAAGGAAATGGGGTAAGGACACAAGATCCCATCTCCAGGTTAAAACGACCAAAACAAAGCATCTAGGGGTTATGGTACGGTCATAACACAGCGAGGAACCTTACAATATATAGCAAGCCATAAATGCCCCCCCCCAAAAATGATAATAAAGTGAATAAATCAATCGAAACAAATCACATCCAATAACCCAAATACCAAGAAACTAAAATTTTATAAGACAGGGACAAGCCAATAACCAACATATTCCTGACTTGGGTTAGGCGCAAAAATTGCGATGGGGTTAAACCCCTATTCTTGGATCCTAACCCTCCCCTTATATGTGGTGAATGCCTAAAAATTAAATAAATACATAAAAGACTCAAAGTAGAAATCAAACTAGAAAAAAAGTCCAACTTATTAAAATGAAGTACATAAAACATGAAGACAATACACAGTGGTAAATTGATTTAGTTTTTATGTCATTCAGTGAGCTAAAATCAAACATTTAGAAGCTCTTTAATTTAAATATTCATACATGTATGAAAGAGAAATACTACAATAAACGCTTATTTAATATATACAGAAATAATCAATTGATTGCTGTATTTCATTTCAAAGCAAAGTCTTTCAATTACTGCTATCCAACACATGCAGGTTTTGCATTTCGACAATGTGTTATCCGATTAGGTTTAGATGAAACATTGGAATACCAATAATCAGACAGAGAACAAATAACACTAAAAACCTAAGGTAATTCCAATACCTGCTGAAAACATAACGTAAACATGTAATAATATTCTGCTGAAGCGAAATATGCAGGTAATCCTGCAATTTCATTAGTTAGCTGACAGGGGATATGAGACCGTAACCCCGTGGTAGCAAAATTACCATTTCTAAACACCTTAAAAGTAACATTATAGCACTTCTAGCAGAATATAACAGTTATTCGGGCTTCGCAGGGGATGCGGGTTTATATTTCCTATCTGTCCCCTATATCCCCCTATATTTAAAACAAAGACAGGGAATATGAACCCATATCCCCTGCGAAGCCCGAATAACTATGCATTATATTACAATTACATGTAATGCTAAACATTACATGCATTACTTTGTAATAATTTAATGCATTACAGGGCATTACAATTACAAATTAGCATTACCCCATGCCTGAATTGCACCCAACTCTTTGACTCATTCATTCGTTTTGTTTCGATATGTGTTTGCCTCTTGTCAATAGGGTTTGTAAGTCTTGTTCTACTCTCACTTTAAAAAAAACTCTAATATATATTTTTGCACTAAAACCACACCCGTCTTTTTAATTTCCGGGACCATTTTCACTTGACGTTATAAGAAAATACTTTATTTTGTTTAATTTCTGTCTCCGTTAAGATTGTAATTCGTGAAGAATGATTTTTTTTCTGTAAAAATGAACCACACTCATGTATCTGTTAACCATAAATCAAACAGTTTCACAGTACCACATAGACACTGTGCACATTGTATCTAGTACCATTGTTCCACGTTTATGTTCGGAGGTCACATAACGAGACTTACAAAGCAGCAGTCGACCATATTTGTTCCTTACCTATTGACTAATCAGTACATTAAATACGGGACTTCTGAATCTTGTTCAATCCGGAACAAGATCTATTTTTTACGTACAAAATCAATACAACAATACATAGAGAGGGAATAACTAATTAGTGAACGCTGTTGAGCTAAGGGTTTCTATATTTAATCGATTTGCAGCGCTGCAGTTTAACTCGTTATCGTTACTTAAAATTTTGTTAAAGAATTGTCATATATGACAAATAATAAATGCACTTCAATTTCATAAATAGCTTGTTTTTATGTGGTATATGTTTATTTCAATAGGTTTAGAAATCCAGTATTCCTTCTAACTGGTCTCCCAGGCGACCATTTCCGCCTTCAATTACACAAGAATTCCTATCTCGAAAGTCCCGTATTCAGTGAGGTCTTCCGTAATATCCGTAAGCAAAATTTGATTTCATACCGATCACTAGTGTTACTACATGCAAGGCCTTTATGGCTAAGCGCTTTAGGTAGTTCGCTGCTGATTGTCACTATTGTCTCGTCGTTTTGAGTTCGATCCTAGCTTTGTTAACAGCAAAAAAAAAAAATGAACTCGACTTGCAGTTGTACGTGATAAGGTATGTCAGTTATCAAGGTCGTTGGTTATCTTGCGGTACTCAAGCTTCAAATATCACTAAAACTTACCGCGATGATATAGCCGAAATACTGAGAGTTACGTTAGACCCCAGAATAAAAATCATTAAATGTCAGATTATGCTTTGTGTTGGTATTCATTTTTTTGCCAATTGCAAAAGTCTGTACGTAACAGTCTAGTTTGAAAGACTTAATAAAATTGTACATATGGAATCTTTCGTCTAATCAATATCAAGTCCACAAATGGAGTGATGGGGGGGTGCATACAACTAAATTTGTGAAAAAAACAAGTTTTTTTTCAATGATTGCCTGCGATATAATGAGTAGTTTGATACTTCCAGCTTAAAGCAAAAAAATATATATATATAATAATACCTGTTATGCTTAAGGGTAAGTGAGAACGGAACTGTCAGTACAAAAACGAAAAAATAAAAACAAATACTAGTACAACGGCAACATCTAAATCAATAAGATAGAAAGACACGGCATAGAAAACAAAAATGTAGACATATATACAGATTGACAACACGAATCCAATTTAAAAGCCTGGGTGAGATCTGGTGCAGCGGTAGAGTAAGCATCTCCTGTTTCTTATAAGACAACCGCAGTGTTGAACATGTCTATTCAGGAAGAAAAGTCAAATCCGGTAGAGAAAAAAAGTCATCTTGAGATCTGTTGTCATCTGAGAAGCGGTCCATAAGATCATGGTGTCGATCATAAAACTTCGGCAGTGATGATAATAATTCAATGCCTTTTTGGGGACTAGTCAATTACAACTAAAACATTTTATGTATTTATTAGAAAACCAGAAAAGGACGTGTAACTAGGATCAAGGACAGCACCAGCAACATCATGTGCGCTGCCGTGGGCTTGGATAAACACAACATCACCAACAACGAGTTCAACAACTGCCATGTTGCTACCGGAAGAATAGTCTTCTTTGTCATGTGCATATGTATATGCAAGAATTTCGTTGTTTCGTATCATTTCCGTTTCAACGTGTTTTGTTGACATAGTTAATGTATGAACAAAGAAAACATAAACACCGGGAATTTCACATGTAAAAATGCCAGTTATTGGATTATAGTTATTCCCAATGTTTTTCAAAGCATAATCAAAAATGATCTTTTGGTTATATCCAAGATCGTGAGTGGCATGAGCAAGTCTGGCAGTGAATCCTCTTTTAATGCCATTATCTATAAAACAAATAATGCAATAAAGAAAAATCTGGTATTCATATCAAAATAATTTGCTGTTTCTAAAATATTTCAACACTGTTGCGAGAATATTTGATAAGAATACAGAAGTTCAATGTATGTTAACAAAGTCCAAAGCGCAAAAAAAAACAAATTCAAAAATTCAAACGATTAACTGACATAGGCGCATTTATTTTTTTTCTAGATTAAACTGTATTTTCTAGAATGAATTCTTAGTTCTTTATCACTTCCTTTTTGTTGTTAAAACTCCATTTTTTTATTTAAGCAGTATTTACAGTTGTTCATATGTTGTGGTTGTCTTCAGCATTCTTTTTGTCCAGCAACAGATGACAACGATTGTAAGAACACTTTGCCGTTTTCTGACTATCTTGCATCATAGAGTAAAAAGCGTTGCGCGACTTGTAGCGATGAATTCGACTAGAATCGGTGCTAGGGGGAGTCTTGCACTGACAATGAGGTATGAGCAAGGCACATTAATGAAGGCCTCATGTCGACTTCAAGATGAAGAACAGCAATTAATGCGTTGTTTCATCGCTTGGTTTATCGTGCATTTGTAGGGACTTTGTCTCATGTGCATTTACTCAAATTGTTTTCATTGTTGGGTAAAAATTATTGATTTCTTCAGTATTTCAATCGCCATAGTTAAAGATTTTTAGTAGATGTGGACAAGAACTTTCATAGGGGTTAAATCAAATACTAGTAACAGTTTCAGCGAGAAATATTTTTAGCATTTAAAATACCCTTCCTGACTTAACGAAGGACTTATGAATGACTTTAATGCCATTGTTTTTTTTTTATTTCCAAATAAAATGTTGAAATGTACGATACCGCATACAATGTATAAGAATATAATAGGGTAGAACATATTTTTTTTTCAATTTGTCTTGTTATTCATTCTATTAAGGAAAGTCTAAGAAAGTCTACATTTTAAAATGATTTGGTTCCTTCATCGCGATAAGCCAGTCAAATTTGTAATATATAAATATATAAATCAAATAAATGGTGCACTTGCCGCTACATGAGATATGTCATCAATGTGCTTTTTTTTTTTTTTTGCAAACGGCAATGTCCGTAGTAAATGTTGAGAAATAAAGAGTTTATATACTTACTTTTTATTGATTTCAGATTTGTTATTTCACTTTTGAGTGTTGCTACATCCGCTGTTAGACTTTGCATGTTTATTTGAATCTGGTGTAAGTCTCCGGAATTATCCAAAATTCGTTTGTTCTTTTCGTCTGTTAAAAACCACAAAAGAGCACAACTTAAGAAATATACAAAGTTTTCATTTTGGACATTGCTTTTGCTATTAAAACAACACATTAATAAAAAACTACAGGTACATGCGCTAAATATTGAACCTTAACCATTTTTGTCGATAGTGCATGCCGTGTTCATAAAATATTAATGTGAAGGCCGTCGGGTGAAACAGTTAATTCCGTCCAGATTTTTAGACGAATTGTTGCACATGCAAAATAATTTATGTGTAGTCTGCCCGTTGGTCTAACTACGGTTTTTTCATCATCAGTCTAGAAATTTTATTGTTTATACAATCTATAAAAGTTAATAAAGTAAGAGAGAAGGGAACCGTCAGTCAATGAAAAAAAAGATAAAACACTAATGTCAGGAAAAAGCAAAAACAATTTGTACTTCACTGATGAAAATGAGATGTAATTGTAGCCTCCACTCATTTCAATCACATCTGGACAACAATTGGTTTACTTTCAGTTAATAAAACAAATTATATAATTTGCCCATTTCGCAGGCAATCGTATAATCTAAAGAATTTTTAATTTCTTACAAAAATATTACAAAACCCTGAAAATATATTGAAAATTGAAAAAAATAATGAAAAATGTATGTTTAATGAGAAAACATCCCTCAAATTATGTCTATAGAAAGAGGCTGAAAAATCGGTCCACTGAAGGTACAAAGTCTGAAAGGTTACCAAATCTCTTCATACAGTTATCTTTTCAATCAATGCTTACTAGAATTCTTTTAGGATTTTGATTGTATTACTACTCCGGGTATAAATATTTGTAGCTCTTTCACAGTAAATTTTGAATCGATTATTTTATGTGATCACTGCGATTGAATAATTATATTAACTTGAAGTTAAAACTAATGATAAAAACAAGATGTCTTGAAGTTGCTTTTGAGCAAAGTTTAAACATACTTGTAGGGCATACATTAACAAATCTTAAAAAGCTTTATTTTTTGCCTATAAATTAATCATATAATTATATTAGAATTGCTCTACCGTATGACTCTTCGGTATGACCACTTCTAAACCTGTTGTACAATGTAAGTTAACTTAGAACTGTGACCATTTTTACGACCGTTTTAGATTTTTTCTATGACTGTTCAAAGTTAACTTCAAATAACCTAGTGCTGATTTTAAGTTTACTTGGAGTTAACTTCGACGAGAGACTACGTCTGTACGCAACTGTACTTAAACCGTACTTTAACAAACAATTAATGCTTAAAAACCTTTTATCTCCGCTATGATATTCGTTCCTTGCTCCACATTACTATTAACAGTATCCATCACGTTCATAGTCTTTTTCACATGACCGGGACAATGTTTTTGAGTAACACTTAGTTCCGTTCTGAGTTTATCAATTTCACTTTGCATGTTCCTTTCATTATTTTTTAAATGCTCAACTGTTTGCAACAGATACTCAAGTTTATCATCGCTTGTGTCGGCATTAATAATGTCGGATAAATTAAATACAATATACAAAAATATGTAGACACAAACATTCATTCTTTACACTGAAATTTAACGAATTTCTACCAAGTGACTATTGTAAATAAATTGTGTTGGTTATCTTATCTTAGTGTGTCTCAATAGAAGCCGATAAAAGGTACATCTGATCACGGCAAGGTGAAGGCAAAAAGGGAAAGTTTTGCAGCTGTTAGTTGATATACCTGTACTTTCTCTATAACTTCCACAATACTGGGGCCCGGCATAAGTTTCTTGATTACCTGATTATCAGGGCATTTTTTTAATGATTATTTGATTACGAGGGTATTTATTTAATGATTATTTGATTATTAGCTTGCATTTTTATATACATTTTGACTACTAAGCCAAAAATTTATTGATTACCAAGGTAAAAATTTAATGTTTATTAGATTACCAAGACAAAAATTTAATTATTATTTGATTCCTAGGACCCCCAACCCCCCCTATCCCCCCCAATGAGGACCCTCAATACTGTGTTGGTTATGAACATAAACCCTTTTTATTTGATGTCAATCACACATTTTTTTTCATGATATACAAATAAGTAATAATGGATATGGAAATGAAAACTCTTCAATGTAAACGACCTGATATAACTAATAAACTGAAAAGCTTGTTGTGTAGAATGGTAATTTTTTTCTCCAAATTTTGAACCATCATGACAAATACTGGTCTGCAGAGACTAACGACATTTTTATCTACAAATAGTTTGTTTTAGAATAATTTCAGAGTAAACTTTGGTATTTTGAATATTTAAAGACGGTGTCGACTTGGCATGCATTTGATAACATTTGTTCTATTGACCCCATGTTGGTTGAATGCGATGGGAAATAATACCACTACTCCATATATTGTATGTTTTAAATAGAGAAATACGTATTTAAAATACACTACAGTTTAAAACTAGTTAAGTTGCTGTTAAATGTTTTATTGTGTGTTTCAAAGGACTGACAACGCAAATGTTCAACAAAACAAATATGATCCATACGTATGTGAAATCAGTTTATAAAGTCTTTGTTTAAAATTTTATTCATTCTAAACATCACAGGATGGTAAGCTGGTTATTTGAGAATTTTGGTTCATGAACGGATGTCAATCGGAAAATTTGTCTCCGGTACTGGTCCGTGAATATTGATAACAGTGTAAATAACAAAATATTTATATTTTTTTTAACTACAAAATTAAATTGTTCAAATAAATCGCTACGAAGTTCCATAAAAAAAGTTGTAAATAGTATGACAGAAATGTTTACAAATTCCGTATCAAAAATATTATTATAATCTTCATTTAGTTTTATTATTTTTCACTTTGTTTTTGATGGCCATAAATCAGAGCAATTCATTTACTATGACTGGTTTTAGAATAACTCCTGACCACGACTACTTTAAGAACAGGTTGTGACCGATTTTAAAACTGTTCTTAATTACCACTGCTTTTAGAACAGGTTACTACGGATTTTAGAACCGTTCTTGATTATGACTGCTTTAAGAACAATTCTACACTACAACTGCTTTTACAACAGTAATTGACAATGACTGCTTTTAGAACACTGTGAGCTAGAACTGTTTAAGAACAATTCTAAGTTAGGGCAGTCATAAAAACGATACTAAGTTCACTTTTTGAGGGGTTATGAACGCACCCAACTGTTTATCATCCACTTTGTTGTTATTTTTACTAAGGGTCATATCAATATAAAATTATTTTTACAAATGGTCAATAATGATTTAATTTAATATCATAGAAAATATTTATTTTTTCCGAGAGGAAAATATGGAATTGTAAGGTGCTTTTCAAGGGTTTTTGAAATTACAGTAAATGGCTGCCATGTTTTCTTGGCAACGGGTGTCAAAAACAATTAACTAGCATTTTGACCTTGTTATTCATGGGTCATTTTCAACATATAAAGGAAAACCAGCTAAATCTGTGACAGTGGTCTTTAGTTATTTCAACACTTTTAAGAGTACGGCAAAAACCGAACCGTCAGTCAAAAATGGTAGCCTTAATTGGATTCTATTTGGAACCTTACAACATATAAATTTTGTAAATTTTGATGAAAACTAAGGAGTAAATGCCTCATGCAGAGCTCTGTCCTTAACTAATTTTGATTTAACATTTAGATCATATTTGTTATTTGTTAGTTTTCCGAACGTTTAGATTTTATAAGTAGTTGATATCCCATAAAATCGTAGCTTTTCGAAAACATGTTTTCGAAAAGCTACGATTTTATGGGATATCAACTTCTATCCAGGAGCATATAACAAAAATCATGTTTTCTATTTTTGTTTCTACAACGGTCAAAATTACAACTTTAAAAGTAAAAAAGTAGAATATAACAAGAAACGTACTGACGCGTTTTGTTAAAACAGTCAAGTATAAAGTAGGTTTTACTCACATTTTTACGTCGCTTGCGGTTTAAACATCTCATAAGTAAAACAAAAATCTTATAGGTTTTACTCTTTTTCCAACGCTCAAGACTCTTGTTTAACCTGTTTAAGACACTGCTTATAAACTCTTATCATTTTTATATAAGAAAGAAAAATAATAATCCAGTAATAAAAAATGTTTAGAGGAACACAGTTCTGTGGTCGATATGAGTATTATAACTTTTTACTAGACACTCCCATAAGAACTGCACAAAATGGAGAAGCACAAGTCAAAACGGATTACAAATTTAGCATAAATGATAGGGCTTCGTTTTATGACTGGTACAATGGGTATTAAGTAGATAAACTAGCTGACGGAGCAGCACCGGACAACGACACAGTATCTGTTATTTCAGATGTAACAAATTTTCTTAGTGAAATGACAGTCCACGAAAACGGAAAAACAGTTTACGACTGTAATAATTTATCTCTAGCAAATCACGTCAAATCATTACTTACGTTTTCAGACGGATATGTGAATAGTGTAGGCAAAACAGCTTTATTTACCCGGATAATGTTGCAACTACTGCTGAGAATTTAGGGTTTAAGGCGAGAACAGCTTTAACTAAAGCACGAGCAGAAGTAACAGCAGAAATACCATTAAATAGATTTTCTTTCTTTGCCTCGTTGGAACAAAATCTTTTACCCCCGGCACAGATTGGAATAACAGTAGAAATAAACAACGACAATTATTTATTATACAAGGCTGATGGCGCTGATGATGGAAGAGTTGTAATTACACATTTTGAACTTTGGATTCCTAGACTAAAATTAAATTCTGTTGGTTTAACGGGTGTGTTACAAAATTACATGAAACCAAGACGATGGACATACTTAAGAGAATCCATTCACACTAATATCTCGAGTCAATCTGTTGAAGGGTCGTTTCGTATTACAACAGGAATAAAACACCCGAAACACGTAATTTTGTTTTTACAAAGAAACAGGAAGGATGTTGATCAAGAACAAAATCCCCTGTTACTTGATACATTCAAATTAAACGCAGCAGACGCAAATTGTATCCTCCTGACAGCAAGATTAGAGGTTGGCGCCGGCACGTTTTACCCGGAAACAGGATATAGTTCGAATCAAATCAGCAGAATCATCAGAGATGCCTGTAATTTTAAGTCTAACGCAAGCAACGACTATGACACCGGGAACATGCTTACCCTTAGCAACTTCGGCTTGTTGGATGGATTAAGCTATTTTTTGATTTGACTTACGCAGACGAATCGGTGAGTATGGACAATGCATCTTTGACGTTACATTACAGACTGAATCAGGCTCCAGCCGCTGCCGACCGAATCTTTGCCCTTGTACTGAACGAAGAAGATATAATTTTAGACACGGTCGGAAACGATATAATAATTATCTAGACTTAATAAAAATGAGTACTGCAGGTAGTAAATACGTTAACTATAGTCTTGTTTTATCCGAAGGTCGGAGAAAGAATTTAGCTCAAGCATACAAAACACATCTTGTTTAACATTAAGACTAACAAACAACCAATTAACAGGTGATATGCCACTAGCGTTAACACAAACACAAATAAATAAAATACAGAAAGCAAAGGCCTCTGGTACTGGTACAGACCTAAAAATTAGCAAGACACAAATGTTGAAACAATCACAAAACGGAGGTTTTCTTGGAGCAATTGCTAAACTTGCACTTCCGGTCATAAAGACAGTGGCATCTAAACTGTTACCTGCCCTTGGCATCGGAGCGGCCTCCGCTCTAGCTGAAACCGGGGTGAAAAAGGTACTTGGTAGCGGTTTAACAGCAGACGTACCACACAATAAAGTTAACACATTATTACGTAAACCCTACGTTGACCACCTAACAAAAACACAGAAAGAGCAATTAGAAACAGCACTCAAACAGAAAACAGGAACTGGTCTTAGAAATCACAAAAAGACAACAGACCGGTGGATTCCTTGGTATGTTAGCCAGTTTGGCAGTGCCGTTACTAACCGGTTTAGCAGCGCCGCTGTTAGGCAAAGGACTACAAGTCGGACGCCCGGGCCAAGGACTACAAGTAGACAGCGTACGCAGACCCTACGTCATGCAAAAATAAGTGCCTACGGCAGACGCTTGATCCGCTGACTAACTTCGATATTTTAGACTGGGTTGATAAACTACGTATTACCTCTTTCAGAGGAGTCTACAGCAGAGACAATCTACCACTAAAACGAAACAAGAATGAGTGCGGCGTCCTTAATTT
>MJUU01067994.1:30352-44437 GCA_002080025.1 Modiolus philippinarum | reverse complement strand
TTTTTTTCAAGTTTTATCCACTGAATGTCAGGTATTGTTGTTTTTAATATTTTGACATGCGGTTTTATTGAAGTCTTACACAAAACAGCTATTCCCCCAAAATACCTGTTATTATATTTGGTTACAGGTCTGCATGTCAAATGACAATAAAATTGCCCAATATTAGTTAAACCTGAATTATAACCCAAATGTGTTTCAACGAGAAAGACTAAATCAAGGTTTTCTATTTTTTTCAAGAAAACAGGGTCAAGCGTTTTGTTATGCTGTTTCTTTATCAATCCCCCAACGTTCCAAAAGCCCATTCTTATGGAAGAAAAGTTCTTTGGGATCATTTGAAAACTTTCTCCTGAAGTTATTAAGAAATATAAGATAGTTTACAAAATTAAATTAATAACACTAGCTATGTATTAGGATAAGTCAATAATAATGTACAACAAATAATCCCTTTCTCATCATACTCAAGTGTCATTATTTGTTTATGAAATGTTTGTGTTTTCAATAGTTACAATTATTATGTGCATTATTTAATGATAATATCATGGTGTATAAGTACTTAAGTAGATGTTGTGCATAATACATGAGCTTTAAAAGAAAAAAAAAAAAAAAAAATTACAAAATATATTTTAAAATAAAAAAGTTGCAATACATTTGTAGCATTGAGTATGTCTTGAAGGGGAAAAAAAAACAAAAACAAAACAAAAAACAAAACAAAAAAACATCAATACGTCAATAATCCTAATGTTCCGTTAAGACTACATTAATGACCAATTATTGCAAAATCTGACAAAATCTACCTGAAAAAGCTAACCTACATGACTCTGCCCGCTTCAAATTAACCGTCCCCATACAATACTAATCACTGTCCCCACATGTTGTATTGCATGATCACAGTTGGTGACCTTTGACCTTGAACTTTGTTGTCAAAGTAAGATTATTGATTTCTTAATGACAAGTCGTGTCTGGGCTATAATATTTATTGTCTTCTTAGATAGCCTAATGATATTTTGCATGTAGATTGATCACTTTTTAGACAGTATGACATGAACCATGATTGGTGACCTTTGACCTTGACCTTTGTCTTCAAGGTCAGATTATTGAGTTCTGAATGACAAGTTGTGTCCTGGCTATAACTTTTACATCATTTGTGGTATGCTTTTGATATTTGATATGTAGTTGATCACTTCCACACTTGTACTGTGTCCATGCCTGTATTGTGTCCACACATACTTAAATTTGCACTTATTACAGCATGGCCCATAGAGATGGCTGCCATCTCTCCGATGTCTAGTTATATTTATGCCCCTGCGATGAAAGTCGGGTGCATATTGTTTTACCTTTGTCTGTCCATCCGTCCGTTTGTTGGTCCATCCGTACGAATAAAAAACACAACTTTTGATGTTTTTCAGACACTCTGCAAGCAAATGGAATCTAACTTAAAATAAGTAGATGTACACATACACATCTTTTGAAATATTCATAATGGCCGCGGTTGGCATTGAAACTTAAAAAAGGTGGGAAATTCAAAGTGCTTGAAATTGGATGAAACTTTACCAGAAAATAGTTTAACACCCATAGAAATTATTTTTAGGCTCTGAATTTTCAAAATGGCTGCCAATGGTGGGAAAATTAAAAGTGCTTATAATTGGATGAAACTTTACAGAAAGGTTGCCTTCAACGCATAGAAATGATTTAAGGTTCACCACATGGTTGCTGCTTGAAATTTTGAAAGGGAGATAATTCAACCTTTTATATTTTCTGGAAAATAGGGGGACGAATATTATCCTGTCCATACTTGTACTGTGTTCACACTTATACTGTGTCCACACCTGTATTGTGTACACACACCCTGAAATTTGCACTTGCCATATTGATTCAGGGTTCAATGAGTTGGGCACAATTGGTTGCCATTCGGCAACAGGTCTAGTTTTGATTTGGCAAACCGCAAGTATAAAAAAATCAGCACAAAGACCATAATAGCTATGGTTCCGCAGCTATCCCTGTGTATATCTTTACAAAATTGTGATGTTTTCCTTATTTCCAGATTTTGGCATATACCGCAACTACCATCCGTACGGCACGCTCAACTTGACAGATATTTTTTATAAAAAAAATCAGTATTTCATGATTATCTTGCTTTGAATTTTTAATGCTATGATTTGTTTATTGTAGTTGACAATGACACATGTTGCATAGAAGAACAGCCATGGCAGAAAATAGTGACACATCTGGAAACACCAATCCAAATTGGATGAGAATAAATCTTCCTTTAGATAATACCGGTGCAATCTCAAATCAAGTGGGAAATGCTGTGTCAGGCATCATGCCGACAATTATGGGACATAATCCACATAGAATTGTAGTCTCTAGATCCACATCATTGGACACAAACCAATCCACACAGACTCCAGGATCTTTAAATAATGACTTTGTTTTAGACCTAACTAGACTTCAAAGCAATGATCATGGGCATGGTCATGATTTTCTACACCAAGAATTACAGATTGATCCAGAGACTTTACAGAATATGGAATTTGGATCTGATGAAAACGATAACCATGAGCATTCCCACGGCCAGCCACGTCCCCAGTTAACTAACCTGCTGTCTAACTCTATAATATTTATTGTAATAGTGCTGTTTAAACTACTGTCTGACCATATTCTAGGTTAGTGTACTCAGTAAATTTGTAAGCAAATTCCCAAGCAAAAAGAGGGATTATCACAAGGGTAACATTACATGATCTTTTGAGGGCAACAAATCGTCATGTCAAAATTTCTTGATTATAATTATCTCGCTCAACAGTTTGGGAGGTGATATAACATTTGACCCGTTTGTCCCAGTCAAAATCCATGTATATTTTGAATAACAAGTTATACATTGATAAGTTTTTGTCCATGGATGCATATTGGATAGCCGATGATATTGATATATCAAGTAGGTGGATTTGACCTACATTTAATGCATGAGTGACTCAAGTTTTTGTCAGAGCCCAGACCTCAAATAAAACAAGTCTTAAGAGGAACAATATTTTATCCATAGATGTGTCTGGTAAAGTAACGAAGATCCAGATAGCAATTAGGTCACCTTGACCTACATTTAATGTTTGGATGACTTTTTAGGGTCTACATCTTGGATACTACAACTCATAGAGGAATAATATTGTTGAAAGTAGATGCATCTTGCATAGTGGCCAGGTGGCAAAGATCTAGATAAAGATAAGGTCACTTTGACCTAGATATTTCTTAGAGGAATGATATCCTGTCAGTACATGTGTCTCGGATAGTCATAAGGCCCCTAATTAGAATTAGGTCACCGTGACTTACATTTCAGTCATGACTGGCTCAGGTAAAAGTTTGCATAAAAGTCCAGATCTAGAAGACAGCAACAAATAGGCAAGTTGATTAGATGTCCTTTTCAAGTGCTTCTTCTTCTTTTTGGCTCACCGGGACGAATGTCCAGAGAGCTATTGTCATGCCCCCGGCGTCGGCGTCGTCGGCGTCAGCAAAACTTTAACCTGGCTTGTGGAATTGAGACCTGAAGAGCTAGGATGTTGATATTTGGTATATGGCTTCCTTGTAATGAGAGCTTTCTTCTGGTACCATATTTGTAGACATTTTGACCTTGACCTTGCCCTGAGGGNTCCTTTTACTTGTCTTATTGAAGGTGTTATTGTCTTCCTGTGTATGGGTGTAACATTTATTTATGCCAACAACAAGCTGCAAGGACTGGTACATCAAACATCATTACGGGTAAGTACATTGTATGTATGTAAATATCTGCCATTCTAACTATTCAGATAAATTTTGCAAATCCCATGTTGAGAATTTGTACATTAATTATCCCCGCACTTTCGAAGAAAGTTCGGGGATAATGTTATACCCTCCGTCTGTCCGTCCGTCCGTCCGTCCGTTCGTCACACTTTTCTTGTGACTCAAACTCCTCCTACATTTTTGGATTTAGGGATTTAATTTNTTTTGAAAAACTTTAACCTTGCCTCTAGAAGGTAGCCTTTTAGTGGTAAGGTGTTTATATTTGGTATGTAACTTTCTTATGATGAGAGCTTTCTAGTGGTACCATATTTGTAGAAATTTTGACCTTGACCTTGACCTTGCCCCTGAGGGGAATTTTTGAAAAACATTAACCTTGCTTATAGAAGGTAGGCTTTTAGTGGCAGGGTGTTTATATTTGGTATGTAACTTCCTTATGATGAGAGCTTTCTAGTGGTACCATATTTGTAGACATTTTGACCTTGCCCTGAGGGGAATTTTCGAAAAACTTAAACCTTTCCTCTAGAAGGTAGGCTTTTAGTGGAAGGGTGTTTATATTTGGTATGTAACTTCCTTATGATGAGAGCCTTCTAGTGGTACCATATTGGTAGACATTTTGACCTTGACCTTGCCCTGAGGGGAATTTTTGAAAAACTTTAACCTTGCTTATAGAAGGTAGGCTTTTAGTGGTAGGGTGTTTATATTTGGTATGTAACTTCCTTATGATGAGAGCTTTCTAATGGTACCATATTTGTAGACATTTTGACCTTGACCTTGCTCTGAGGGCAATTTTTGAAAAGGCTTTTAGTGTTAGGGTGTTTTTATTATGCCCCCAGATCGAGGATCGGGGGGCATATTGCTTTTGTCCTGTCTGTCTGTCTGTCTGTCTGTCTGTGCGTCCGAAACTTTAACCTTGGCTATAACTTTTGAACTATATAAGGTAGACTTGATACTTGGCAAGTGTATAGGTCTAGTCAAGAGGAACATAAATATGCAAAAAAAAATTAGGTCAAAGGTCAAAGGTCAAGGTCATAGGGGTCAAAAAGGGGTAAAAATCGGAATCTGGGGGCATATGTAGTGTTTCACAAACACATCTTGTTTGGTATGTAACTTCCTTATGATGAGTGCTTTCTGATGGTACCATAATTATAGACATTTTGACCTTGACCTTGCCCTGAGGGCAATTTTTGAAAAACTTTAACTTTGCTTCTAGAATTAAGTTATTTAATGGTAGGGTGTTCATATTTGGTATGTAACTTCCTTATGATGAGAGCTTTATGATGGTACCATATCTGTAAACATTTTGTCCTTGACCTTGCCCTGAGGGCATTTTTTTAAAAACTTTAATCTTGCTTCTGAATTAAGTTGTTTAGTGGTAGGGTGTTTATATTTGGTAAGCGACTTCTTGTGATAAGAATTTTCTGATGGAACCTTTCAAATTTATTGTGCATCAAGGTCACACTAATCCCCGGCGAGCTATGTTGTCTTCTGACGACTCTTGTTAATTTTTTTTTAAGTCATTGGAGTATTTACATAGACATTTAAATTATTCAATTTTTGCTACATGTACTTGTGATTATTCTTGCAAACAACTAAAAATTAAGTCCTTATTTGTCCAATCAAAGTTATTTTTACAGTTTATTGTATACTATATAACCAATCATTTTACTTGTCTTATTGAAGGTGTTATTGTCTTCCTGTGTATGGGTGTAACATTTATTTATGCCAACAACAAGCTGCAAGGACTGGTACATCAAACATCATTACGGGTAAGTACATTGTATGTATGTAAATATCTGCCATTCTAACTATTCAGATAAATTGTGCAAATATTGTACATGTTGAGAATTTGTACATTAATTTTAAATGTTTTGATAGGTCAGTTTTAAAAATTGGATACAAGCAACTGCAGAGTAAAAATGCCCTACTTATTTTTGTCCAAATTTTCAAAATTGACTGGTGTTCTTTGTGTCTGCTCCAGTGCTGGTTTACAAAAACGTGTGGTAATTGTAATTGAAGAAACACATAATGACATAAGCCTAAACATTTGAGACAGACTTGATAATAATATTCTCACCCTACCTGTAGTGCTTTCTTTGTAACCAAAACCTGTGTGAGATTTTTCTGTCTCACCCGTGGGTGAGACAAGCTACACGCACATTTTCCCGCCAAATTATGGTGATTATCGTTCTATATGAATTTAAGTTTGTCGGTTATTCGAACATAATTAAAGTCATAAATATTGCTACACTGATGTGCTTTGTGCTGATAATGTTTCAGTCTGTAGTGTGATTTTACGGAAACCTAAAAGCTAAAATTGCCTTTTAAAAATCCCGCGCTCAAATGTTATGACGTTGCAAATAAAGGGACGTAACTCCCGAATGTAAACAAACGACATGAAGGTGAACTTCAGATTTTCTGACATATATGAGAAATTACAGCGTACAAATACAATAAACAAAACTGTGAGGACAAGACTAGGAAATGATTATGTAATGTGTTATGATTTGAATTATTTGAATGTAACAGTATCGCGTTATTACGCTTGGTCACGAATGACGTTATGTCCAATGTCAACAAGTCATTTGTGTTGGTAGGGTGAGAAAAAGAATCAAACACGGGTTGGTGTGCAAGACAAAGAAATCTCAGACACCCGCGGGCAAGATTAGGCAGTCTCTGACTCGACAAAGCCTCGTCAGAGACATCCTTAATCTTGCCCTTGGGTGTCTGAGATATCCTTGTCTCGCACACCCACCCGTGTAAGATTCTTATATTATCATAATATGGTTGTACCTGTTCCTATTCTTAAGACCTCAAATATGAGTATATAGATTTAGAAATTGTAGCCTACTTTCTGACCTTTTATAAACTTAAAGTAATCTTTACCAGAATGTACTGTTCAAAAATAGAAGCTTCTTGGCAGCAGTCGATGGTTGATGACTGCTATTGTGAGAGTTGGAAATACCATTCAGGCCACCTTCCTGACATGGGATAATTTAAAGGAGGGGAGTCTAAAATAAGTGTCCTACACTTTCATTGTTTGATAAATTAAAAAGTAAATGTTAAGATCAATTGAATTTGTAGTGATGCATTTGTATCCAAAGTTACAGTAGAAGTTTTATATTGAGCAACTTTCTTCTGTAACTGTAAATGAGTTTTAACTATTGTAAATAATACAGGTATGGTAAACACTATACCAGAATTAGTGTTATAGTTAGTAGTAGGTTTAGGGTTTGCACTTGAGGAAGGGTTAGAGCTGTGGCTATTTGTCATTCCCAATGTAACCTAATGGCACTGTCATAGTATTCTTGGCATTTCAAATTTGTTTTTTAGAATTGACAGTGGTTACAATATTATATTGAAGTATCTTGACGAAAAGTAAATGTAAGATTTGAAGAAATTTTGGACTGTGCTACTTCATAACCAGAAAACTCAGATTGAAAAAAAATTGAAAACCACACTATGCAATAATTTGATGCCTGAATTTTATACAGCACACCTTCCTTATTTTGCCACTTTTGGGACCAGGCAAAATTTTTGCAATATGTAATGGACTGCCACCAAAATGGAGCATTGTATCGATGCTACCAAATACATTCATTTGAGAAAGTGAAGAAGGTATCAGTATGGGAGTGGAAATCTTCTTGGAATATTGAGGGGGAAAAGGGATGTAGATTTAGAAACTACAAGTATATTGTGAAATGAAATGGATTGGAGGCTGGATGTATATAGTGACATTAAGGATGGACATCGATGAGAGAAAAGAAGTGGATTGGAGTCTTGACACTTATTTTGTGTCTCACAAATTTCTCCAAAAAAAATGTAAAATATTTTGATTTCCAATATGCAGTTTATAATCTTTATCAATATGCTGTAATATTTGAACATTTTATTTTAGGATGCAAGTCATTTGAAGTCTATATGTTCCTTTATACAGCTGGCTGGTCTGATGTCAGCCAATATAATTACTGTTTACTATGTATTTAGAGACCAACAGTTATGGAATTTGTGAGTATTAGATAATAAATAAAACCATTTTAACCTCTGAACTGAAAATTAAATTTGACAAGATTTTTTAGCTCACCTCACGAAGTGAGAGGGGCTTATGTGATACCCCTAGCGTCAGTGTCAGCTTCCACGTCTGCGTCCAGATAGGAAGAATGGTTAAAGTCCATTCCCGCTTACTGACAAGTCCCACACCAACCAAATTGGTATGTATGATGCATTTTTGGATGACAACAACAATGCATGCTTCGGATGCTGTCTTTGACCTACATTTTACACATTAGCGACTTGGTTAGGTAGAATGGTTAAAGTTCATTCCCGCTTACTGACATATCCCTCATCAACCATATTGGTATGTATGATGCATTTTGGGATGACAACAACAATGCATGCTTCGGATGCTGTCTGTGACCTACATTTTACACATGAGCAAAAAGGTTATTTAGAATGGTTAAAGTCCATTCCCGTTTACTGACATGTCCCACATCAACCATATTCGTATGTATGATGCATTTTGGGATGATAACAACAATGCATGCTTCGGATGCTGTCTGTGAACTATATCTTATGCATTAGCAACTTGGTTAGGTAGAAAGGTTTAAGTCCATTCCCGCTTACTGACATGTCTCACATCATCCATATTGGTATGTATGATGCATTTTGGGATGACAACAACAGTTCATGCTTCGGATGGTGTCTCTGTGACCTACATTTTACGCATGAGCGATTCTTTTGATAGAATGGTTAAAGTCCATTGCAGCTTACTAACATGTCCCACATCAACCATATTGGTATGTATGATGCATTTTTGGTTAAAATCCATTCCTGTTTACTGACATGTGCAACATGTGACAATGCTGCGCAAAGAGGTGAGCTTAGCAGGCTGTGGCTGCTTTCTATGTTTTGGGTCTTAACCCAAACAAAAAGATGTGACATACTTTTATGGTAAATTACATCTTTTAGTTTTGGTGAATAAAAAATTTACTGATTCAGTCTTGTATAGACTACTGTGACAATAATTTGAAAAAAAGGGAAAAGTTTTGTTAGAGATATGCACCTTATATAGTTAAAAACAGATAATGTTAGGCCAATTTGTTAGTTTTAAAGATTAAAAAGATAATTAAAACTTGTTGGTTGTGAAATTTTGCACATATATTAATGTGTTGTGGACTTGACAAGTTTGAAACATTAGAAAATTAATTTCATGAGTAGTGGATTTTTATACGACCACAAAAATTTTTGCGGTCGTATAATGGTATGGTGCTGTCGTCGTCGTCATCGTTGTCGTCGTTGTCGTTGTCGTTGTCTGTAGACACTTTTGTTTTTGGCCAATAACTTAAGTTCCAGATGATCAATCCTTGTGAAATTTTTACACAATGTTCCTTGGCACAAAAGGAATGCTTGGGTAAGTTTTGGTCATTGTGGCCCCACCCGTTTTAAAAAAAGGGGCCAAAAGGGGTTAAATTAGGTGTTTTCACATATTTGACTGTAGAATCTTTATTATTTGTTGGATTTTGATGGGGTTTCTTTCAGTAAACTCCTTAGAAAATTTCCAATCTGGAGTATGCCAACGGATTTCACTTGGCATGTACCGTTCACGAGATAAATGGGGCCCATTTGGGCGAATTTCAAAAATTTATTTTTTTTATTTTTAGTCCGATTTTGATGCAATTTTTTTCAAAGGATTCCTTATGAAAAATTTACATAGCGCTCTACTATTAGATTTTTGGTAACTTGTTTCCTTACCCAGCTATGACGGGCCAAAGGGGGCCAAAATCATAAATTTACAGATAACCTTAAATTTTTTTTTTCATCGGATTTCGATGGGATTTTTTTCTTTGGATTCCTCTTGATGTAAGCTTTCAGTAGCATGTCAACAGATTTGGCGTAGCTCTTACCGTTTCCGAGCTATGAGGGGCCGAAGGGGGCCAAAATCATAAATTTACAGATAACCTAAAATTTTTATTTTTCATCGGATTTTGATGGGATTTTTTTTCTTTGGATTCCACTTGATGTAAGCTTTCAGTAGTATGTCAACGGATTTTGCTTAGCTCCTACTGTTTCAGTGCTATAAGGGTTCACAGGGGCCAAAACTGCAAATTTGCAGATTACCTAAAATTTTTATTTTTCATCGCATTTTGATGGTCTTTTTTCTTTGGATTCCTCTTGATATAAGCTTTCAGCAGTATGTCAATGGATTGGGTGTAGCTCTTACCGTTTCTGCGCTATAAAGGGTCAAAGAGGAATCATAAGGAGTCATAAGGGCTAATTTTTATTTTCCCTGGTTTGTGTCCAGCTAATTTCTGGGTCAATCTCCTTATTGCGTCCTTCTAATTATTGTGTCAAGCTCTTTCGTTTGTCCATACTTGCTTTAAATTACACTTTTTCAGATTTCAGTGGACGACATGCTGCGGTCGTATCATGCTGCGCTCGGCGTAGCCCTTTATTCATTATTGATTTATGTGTTTAAGTGGTAAAAACAGACAATTATATCAATAATAGGAGGGTATATAGTTTTTGACTGGTTTCTGATGTGAAATTAATTCTTTACCTTTAATTTCAGATTAATATTTAGAATGCCATATGGTTGGAAAGCTGATTTTTGGTTGTTTTTATGGATGATGGTAGTTACTGATTATATTTTGAAGTATGTTACGATCATCCTGAAATGTCTGGTTTCTGTGATTCCACTTAGCAGTAAAAAAAGGGTAAGGTTTTAAATTGATTTTATAGTAATATTTGAAAATTTTGGTTCTATGAAACATCAAATCTACTTGTAACTCATATTTTGTTACTAATATACAAAAGAGAGACAGTTTTCCTCTCACCTGCGACGAAATGTGCAGAAAGCGAGACATGTGCGTATGGCGGTGGCGGCAGCGACATAAACTCTCATGTTAAGTTTTTGTGACAAGGTCATTTTCTCAGTAACTATAAGTGGAAGGTAAATGATATATGGTATATAGGTTGGTCTTGGGTAGTACATGGCAGTCTGTCATCTGGCTTTTGTCGTTGACTTCAATTTCACGGTCTAGTGAGCATGTAAAGTTTTTATGATTAGGTAATTTTCTCACTAGCCATTAGTGGTAGGTCAATGATATTTAGTAGATGAATTGGTCTTGGGTATTACATGACAGTTTGTTATATGGCTTTTGTCTGTGACCTCAATTTCATGGTCCAGTGATCTTGTTAAATTTCCCATTATCTATATATGTAAGGTCAATAATATTTGGTATTTTGGTTTGTCTTAGATGGAACATGACTGCCTGCTATTTGACTTTAGCCCTTGACCTCATTTTCACGGTCTAGTGAACATGTTTGGTTTTTCAGTATCTATCAGTGGTAGGTCACCGATATTTGGCATTTTGGTTTTATGATACATGACAGTTTGCTATATATTGCATTTGTCAGTTACCCTAGTTTCACAATAAAGAGAACATGTTAAGTTTTCTTACTTGGTGAGTTTGAGTTTTAACATCAATTTTGCGACCAAGTGGGGACGGGCGAGACATCAATTTGGGTCCACACTTGTATAAAAAGAAGTTTTTGTCCAAGAGTTCTGTATTTAATCTACATGTGTGATACTCTTGAAATTTTGTACTTTGTTCCAACTTTGAAAATCATTGAAATTTTACACATATAAATCTCTGATTGCTGATGTATTCATGTTTATTGTCTCCCACATTGAAATAAAATTATCACCATATATAATGTGTTCGGACTTTCATGAAACAAAACCCATAATTAATAAGAAGATGGGAATTTTTGCTGAGGTTAAACAGATGGGAACATTTGTTGAGGTTAAACAAAAAAAAAAAAACTAGAGCATGTCAAAATTTGCATTGCCAAAAGGGCACAAGCTGCTCACAATTGCAATCCTGAAACTCTGGGGAAAAGTAAAATTGAGATAAATTTGGATTCAATTGTGCTTGACACTAATGTCTTGATACAGTAATTTGCTGGACACAGTGATTTCTTGAGGTTTTACCAAACCATATCATTTCCTAGTTTCAGATTTGGTGATTTAGTAGCTCAACCAGAAGCTTAAAATTCAAGACTGTGCCAAATGAAATTTATTTTGACAACAGCGAAAAAAAGAAGGCACGAAAATTTCTAGATTACAAGCAAACACAATACACCTATCATAACCTACTTTCAGACCAAATATTGAATCATTTCCACTGATACAAGCCAAGAAATATTTGATGTAAAAAATACTAGACTGACAGACTGACTGACAGATGGACTAAGTGAAAACAATAGAGTACCCACAACTCTAAAAAATTAATTAACTAAATATTGTTTTCATCATATCTTTTCAGGGAAAATATTATATGTGTATAGAACATATTATGCAGTTATACAGAATAGTTGTTACTGTGTTACCATGGTTTCACTTCCTGTCTGATGATGTATCTTTCATATTTGCTGCTTTATTATTATTAGCATATTTTATATTTAAGGTAAGATTTAACCAATCCGGATTTCTGTTTGCTATACATAGAATCTAACTGTACCATTATATACAGTACAACCTGTATTACCAAAACCCTGAATGTATATAAAATCGTAGTGTATCAGAATATACAGTAAAACATGTATTGCCCAAACCCCGATTAAAGACCAAACCAACTATTGTTTATACGCACAACGCAGTGCATTGTCATTGTTCTGTAAGACGTCTATGACGTCGCACAGTGTGGAAGATCAACAGAGTGACATTTACTAACTACATTGGTGATGAAAAGTTAGAATAATTTTGAAATAAAAAAAAGTAATCAAATTACAAAAATATAATTTATATCTAAATAAGATGGAACATTATTAAATTCAAATTCAAATTCTTTATTGCTATAAAACGACAAACAAATAAATAACATGTATAACAAATATTAAACATCATACTTGGCAATATTCTTGTGTTATTGTACGAAACGCCGACTATCCATCAAATATACAAATAATTCGTCTTGGAGTCCTATAATTGATATATATACGTATTACGTGTGAACGAAACGTAATAAATACGTTTTGAGTTACGTAAAAACTAATAGTATTAGGTTAATACGCATCGAATGCTAATCAAATCGTATTACGTGTGAACGCAGCATGAAACACCTTTATCTCTTAAACCAGCGTTGAATCGCGCAACAAAGGGTCTGTGCTTCGATTCCCGGTCGAAGTTAAATATTTCATGGACCGAATTTTCAGCTGTTACACCATGGTCTCAAGGAACGACCCATAGCACGTTAAACACTTTTCATATAGTTTGCAAGGTGCAAATCACTTAAAAATGTAAATAGCCCAAGGCAGGCGGTTCTATACACGTACTTTGGCTTCCTCCACTACTAAAATTGACCGTCACGACATAGCTGAAATACTGCTAAAAACCCGTACAAAACCAACAAAAAACAACAAAAAAAATAAATAAAAACAAAAAAACCAAACAAACTAAATCCCCCTAAAACATAAAAATGTTAACCGCAATAGCCTTCACTTCGTACTTGACAACTGGTATGGTTTCGTTTGTGCCATATGCAGGGGTGTATATTCGATTTTTAGTGTGAACAAATGACAAAAATACCTGTATTTGACACGAAATTAACAAGTAAAAATCGGCACCAATGAAGAAATAATCGGTGCAAATAAAAAAAAATCGGCGGTAATGAAAGAAAAAATATGCGAAAATGAAATGCAAATCGGCGCAAATGCAAAATTGCGGTATGCAGATATGAAATATCACGTACAGATTTTATTAAAGACCATTACAGGGACATGTGCACAACATTTTATTTTCGGGAAAGGCCTGGGAATTTTATGTGGACATGCCCGCTTTTCTTTTATTAGACTGTCATTAGGACTTAGGAAAGGAAACCCTTAGCTGATATAATTATATCTTCCTTATATTTGTATATTTCATTATGTTTTTGTTTAATACATATATATGTTTGTATTGCCATAACCCAAAAGGGTTCTATATCTGCAATTTTCAATAAAATATGACATACATTATTACACCCAAAAACGAAGTTAATGTACACTGGTATCGCCTTATCCGTCCATTGGTTTGTGTGTCCTTGGACAATTTTATAGAGCTTATCTCGATAGCCCCATTATCATTATATTGTATATGGGATAAAGCTCTTATAAGTTGGAGTAACTTGTGTGTAATCCCTTTTGCAAATTTGAGCAAAGTAATTGTGTAAATCAACCCTCCTTACAAATACTACCAGAATGTTAGTTGTCACATGTTTTCAGATTGACGGAAATTGATTCCGAACTTTTTAAAAACTTTATAATATTTTTAGATTTCTC
>MJUU01067994.1:0-25320 GCA_002080025.1 Modiolus philippinarum | reverse complement strand
TAAATTGCAAAAATTTTCAGCATATCAAGATCTACCCACCCTGAAATTTTGAAGAAAATCCAAAACCCCTTGTAGGAGTTATTGCCCTTTTTTCACCCAATTTTTTTAATTTTTGTATTTTTTGTCTTTTAGTTCCTAAACTATAGAAGATGAAGGTTGAGTGTAAGATGATGAAATGTTTGCCATGCTGTGGTTGAATTCAAAACTGGTGTTGAAAATAGTTTGTTGACCTCCATTTTCAAATGGCCGCCAAAAAAGGGCGGGAAAATTCAACATTGTCTGATTTCAATGAAATTTAGTTTCCAAATAGATATTTATGTTGCGACTTCAAAACCAGTGTTGAAAATTGTTCGTTGACCGCCATTTTCAAAATGGCCGCCAAAAAAGGCGGGAAAATTCAACATTGTCCGATTTCAATGAAATTTGGTTTCCAAATAGGTATTGATGTGGCAACTTCAAAACTGATGTTAAAAATTGTTCTTTGACTGCCATTTTCAAAATGGCCACCAAAAAAGGGGGGAAATTCAGCATTGTCTGATTTCAATGAAATTCGGTTTCCGAATGGGTATTAATGTTGCGACTTTGTGGTGTTAAAAATTGTCGTTGACCGCCATTTACAAAATGATGTCTAGACTTCAAAAATGGTGTCAAAAGTGGTCATTAGCAAGAATGTTTTTTGTCAAAAAAGCCCAACAAAGACATAGAGTAAAACATGATCAGACTTTAAATACAGTTCAAGATATTGGTTGTGTTTGAGCTACCAAAGTTGGAGAGACTGAAGTTCAACTGTATAACTTACAATGTTAGCTTGATTGCTGCAAATGAAAACCAGGTGAGCGATACAGGCTCCTGGGAGCCTCTGGTTTTAGAAGAAACTACGTTTCAGACCGATCTATATGGTTGGAATTCGGAGGGGCCGGTTTTCAGAGGAAATTTTAACTTATTTATATAGGTAAAAATTCCGTACCGAAACATATCGTTCGGTTTATAGAGGGATCCGGCTTTTAGAGGGACCGGTTTTCGGGAGTTCCACTGTATATTTGATTTACATTTTCCACTTGAGTGGCTTGCATTTAAATTTACCTTCATATTCATATTTCAGTAACTATACATGATACAATCATCTAACCATGCCTATGCATACATCTCTGATGGTAGGTCAGCATTCATTTATACCTACATTTTCGGCCTGAGTGACTTGTATTCGAATTTACATTCAAATTCATACATGTTTGTCATTCATTGTACATACTAGGATCATCTATGAAACCTTACATTTGCCTGCATGTCTGATGGTAGGTCAACATCTAGGCAAGGCATTTTCTGTTTTAGTCACTTACATTCAAGTTTACGTCTGAGGTCAGATTTCAGTCCCTGTACAAGCATCAGTGATGTTACATTTTGCCGCATTTTCCTTTCACAAACAAAAAAAATAAAAATACAACTATACAAGGTACAAAAAATTAAAAAGGATGTGTATGAGGTTTTATAGTGTTCTTATATACATGAAATTATCAAAATCATGTATGTTGTAATTAAAAACAGTCTTACACCTTTTACGAAAATAACCCTTTACCACTGTCATATGTTATTTTCAGTCATATGGAACACGACCAACCAAAAGTGATATACAATCTAGAGAAGAAAATTGTCCAATATGCCAGGATGATTATAAAGATCCAGTTATGTTAGCTTGTAAGGTAAGGATATATCATCTTATATGTCAAGGCAGATCAAAATATACACAGGAGTTTAAATGACTTAATCCCAGTGTTTCTGCAAACTTAGTTTCTGAAAATGTATTTATTTGTTCTAAAAGTTTAGCTGTTATTATGGGTTTAAACATTGTTCAAGATGACTCTTCTTAGAGTATAAACTGGACCAATTTATTCACATGCATTCTTTATTTGCTCAGCTGCTGATGAGGAATAAAATTCCGAATTGCCATACAGCTCATTTAGATTATAGCAGTTGGAGTTAACATATGTGTTATGGTCTCATGTTCATTTACTCCATATCCTTTCGTAAAATATTTAATTATTCATTATTGTGCAAGCTCAGAATGTGGAGACATTCACCATTGTTTATACATACATGTATTTCTCCCCTTCGTTAAATGTGCATGCACCTGACCAATAGGCAGTGATTAAACATAGGCAAGAGGTTTCAAGTTTTACCCAAACTTCATGGAACAAAAATTTTTCTCATTAGCTAAGTTGTAATTTACTATCTCAACTTCAAGTGAAAAATATTTCTCTCTAATTTTATGTTGTTCTCATCAATTTCATTCCATAGAAGATCAAAGTGTTCTTCACCAAGAGATTCAGTGATCTCAGGATTTCATTGGCTTGTGAAAAGGTCACAAACTTATCTTCAAATAGCAAAATATAACTTAAATGAATATATTTTGAGCTTAAATCAATATAACAGGATTTTACCTGACACTTATAAAGTTTATTGATCTTGAATTCCCCATGAATGCTTTGTTTTCAAAGATTTCTGTGGTGATGAAGTATGAAATTTTAATTGTTTAACCTTTTCGTCAGTAGAACCATGGTATCCAATGATTTGAAAGGATAGGTACTATATTTAAACCTATCCTACCTGAAGTAAATCTATGTTTTACAATTAGTTAGTGTTGACAAAATCCTAATTAGATTACTTTTGTTACAGCATATATTTTGTGAGAGTTGTGTTTCTGTCTGGTTTGATCGTGAAAAGACATGTCCCATGTGTAGGACACAGATTCATTCAGAAAATCCACAGTGGAAAGATGGATCCACTAGCGTTCACATACAGTGGTACTGAGAATCCAAAATGGAAGGACTGATCCACTAGTGTACTGAATATCTGTGTTATTAGGATGGTTTTAATCATGTTGAAATATAGTCATACAATAAGCTTTATTTATTGGTATTGTTGAAGTGTGTCAAATGTTTTTATTAACAGTAAAATATTTATTGTAATACAGTCTGTCTTATATAACTGCAATTTTCTGATGTTTACTGAAAACAACTCCATTATGGGTCCAATGTAGAGCAATAGTCCTTTTTAATAACTTTTTCACAGCTATACATTTGCTTTTAACCTTAAAACTTCCCTTGGCAGTTAGTATTGCTGGCATAGCTTGCAAGAATAATGGCAATTTTAAACGCTTTATTTCATCCACCATAAAATATTTTCTGAAATCATAAATAAATGCACTTACAATGGGGAAAAAACCTGGATATTACCACGAGAAATGTGATAACTTTAAAACCTTTTCCATGAAATAATTTCCATTCAAAACTCTATTGGTGATTGAAGAAATTTCATGGAAAATTTTAATATCACACATGGAAGAAATTATCTCTTACAAAGGTAATATCTTATTAATATTCTGGTAACATTTTGAACTTCTAAATGATTTCATTTTAAAGTTTGTTCAAAGAAAGCAAACCTGACCAAGCCTATTGCATTACCATTGCTTTTTCATACACAACCAGTAGGCTACCAAACAAGCGGAAGAAATTTTGCTGAATTTCACTTTTATTTTCAAAGGTATCCATTCTAATAACAATTTTTGAAGAGTGCTATAGCTGCTATATTGTCATGTTACTACACTGTTTTTTTTTTTTAAATATAGAAGTTTGTTACATTTTATGACACTGATGAGGATAATTTCCACCTTAAAAATAAAGGATTTTTATGCCCCACCATGAATGTGGAAGGGGCATATAGATTAATAAACCCTTGTCCCTATGTCCCGATATTAAGTTTTGTGTTTAAGTCCATTTATTAGTAACCTCTTGTTATATTTTAATGATATTACAAGAGTAGATGCACCTTGAGTAGTACTACCAGATTCACTAACAATTAGGGATCCATGACCTACATTTTCGCTTGAGTGACTTGTTAAATTTTGTGTTTAAATCCATTTCTCAACAACTATCCATCATACCACAATAATGTTTCGTCAAATTAATTACCTATTTGAGTACTACCCAAATCATTAACAAATTAAGTGGCTTTGACCTATATTTTATGCCTTGGTAACTTTTGTTAAATTTTGCGTTTAAGTCCATTTCTCAACACCTAAACATACTATCACAATGATGTTGCATCAGATAAATCTCCTTGATGAACACTACCAATATCAGGGACAATTAGGTACATGTATCTTAGGCCCACATTTTATGGTTCAGCGACTTTTGCAAAATTTTGTGTTTTGAGTCCTTTTCTTAACAACTACACAACATATCACTATAATGTTTCATGAAAGTAATCATCTGGGTTAGAGCTACCCAACCTTTGAGCCTTTTTGGTTACTTTGACCTGCATATTATGCTTGAATCACTTTGTTGAAATTTTGTATGCAGAGCCATTTCTTAACAACTACACATTACATTACATTGTTTGATAATCAAATTAATCACCCTGTTGAGTTCTATATAATTCATAGATAATTTTATAACCTGACATATATTTTATGCTTCAGTGAATTTAGTTGGACTTTTTTGTTAAGGTCAATTACTCAACAAATATTTATTGATGAATCATCTGTAATAGTTGTTCTTTATTCCATTTAATGACCAAGAACTATTTTTACACCTTATTGACCTAGGTTGTATATTGCAATAAATTTGTCACCGTGGCATCAGTGTCTCACATACACATTCTCTAGTTTAAGAAAAAGTTTTTTGTTGTACCATTCTGATTTGTACAATTTAAATCAATAGTCAACAAATTGCAATTTAGAAGAATTTTAATCCAAAGAAAAGACAATAAAATTATCACATTGTACTTTTATCTCCATTGCAGTTTACGTTTTGCTTATTTGACTTCAATGACTCAACTCTGTTTCACCATATTTCAGTTTTTTTAACTCCTGACCCAGCCAAGTATAGGAAGAGATAAGTATTTAGCCAGTCCTATTGTCCATTTTTCAGTATCAGGTTGAAGTTTTGTGATCTACATGTTATAACACTAACATTCTTTCTATTATTTCTTGATCCGAATAAATTGCTGTCTTCATCAATACTATTTAAGTTATGCATAATATTAAAGAAATACCGGTTCAATTTTTAAGCATACATGTATATATACATTATTTGTTAGTGATTATTGATACAGTATAAGTGATTATTGATACAGTATAAGTGATTATTGATACAGTATAAGTGATTATTGATACAGTATAAGTGATTATTGATACAGTATAAGTGTTTATTGATACAGTATAAGTGTTTATTGATACAGTATAAGTGATTATTGATACAGTATAAGTGTTTATTGATACAGTATAAGTGTTTATTGATACAGTATAAGTGTTTATTTTTGCAGGTCACAGATTTCTTGATTTCTTTCAATATTGCTTGATTTTATTGAAATATACATGATGTTAATTACTGTTTAAAGTCTTCTATAAACTGACTCGTGTTATGTGGTTTTCATGAAACTAGGATAACCAGGAATAAAGCAAAAATTATGTACCTGCAAAAAAAACACTTCTACAGTATTTCAGTACAACATATGTTGGTCTAAATCTCTACACTGATACAAATGCATTGTGGGTAACAAACCAAAACATTTTGATTGGTTCAGGAGATAAATAATGTAATTTCATTGGTTGATTATTCATTGTTCAAACATAAAACAAAATCAACATAATAGATGATACTATAATTGTCATCTGTGAACTGATTGTAAATGATTTTCCCATATATTTTTATGAATATCTTTGATTTTCTGTGTAGGGCTGTTCCAGTACTAATTGGGGAAAGGGTGGTCTGAAGGCACTTAAATAAAAATTTTTGAGTTGTGGGTATGTTTGAGACTTGCTCTTTAGAAAGACATAGAAAAAACAACATAAAATTTATGCATGGTGGGTCCTTTTTAAAGTGCATTCCAGCCCCCTCCCCCCTCTGTACAATTAGTCCTGGAATATACCTTAGGAAAAAATCTTAAAGATCAGTAATTTGGTTTCAAAAAGGTTTTGAAAAAATATCATCTTGGGTTGATTACTTTTTCTTGGTCAAAACATATAGGGATGTTAGGTCATTGTCATTTCAGATTATTATGGCAAACATATTATTTAAAGTGACTAGCTACAAATATTGTTTTTATTTCAGTACGAATCTTTATAAAACAGGATTATTTTTATTTTTAATATTCAGGGTGTTACCTTAAATTTTAGTTTGGACCATAAATATTTTGAAAAATATTTTATTTTATTTCTTTATCTTTATGTATTGTTTATAATTTAAAAGCTGGAGATGAGATTGAATTAATACTATAAATATCAATTTTAAAGGAACAAATTAATTTAAAAAGTCAATATTTTATCGACCTTGTTTTCAAGATATCCCATGTTTAAGCAATGGGTGGAATAGACTCTCTTTAGCTTTTACAATAGTTTGACATGGGACCATTTGAGAGTCTACTTTTAAGAAAAGCTATATTCTAATGAACTTTTCATCAGCAACTTAATAAAATAAAGAAATGAAATGGGGATGTTTTGGGGCACAATCTTTTGAATTTTAATAAAACCTTAGAATTCAGAAAATATGTACACATTCTTTAAAATCCCACCTTGATACATCCGTAACTATTTTTTTTTTTTTAAATTAAAATTCCCTTTTCTTCTGTATGAATTAAGTGTAAATGAAAATTAAAAATTTTGTTTATGTTCACTAAACTCAAAGCCCTGACAGAACTCTCTACCAAAAATTGGTCTTCACATGAAATAAGATTGGTCACTTGTTTTAATATTTAAGCTGTTTTAATAGATAAATAGTCTTCCACTAAATAAAAATTTTACTAGTTTAGTTCATTGGGTAATTATATGGTTGTGGGATCTTCATTAGGGAGAGAGAAAGAGATAGGGAGAAATTTTTTTAAGTGATGTTGAATTTTATTGTATTAGAATTTTAGATTCAAATTAAGTTGTGTGTAGCCATACTTGTTATACAATAAAATCCAATTTAAGTTGTCAGTAATGGTACAATACTAATTAAACCAAGTTTATACACCGTGTTTAGCTCTTTGGCTATAGCCAGGGTTACCTATTGCCATCAAATGGTATCCATTGTCTATTGATTGTACTTTGTGAGTTGTCCTCTTTCAAAATTCTATGTTGCACAACTATCCCACCTTCAGGGAAATAGTTTAACTTTGGAATATATGGAAAAAAAACATCAATAGGTGTTCTTGTTTAAAACTTCTTCTCATGTAAAAACCAAATATAGTCACAATGGTCCTCACCCAAGAAGGGTGCCATCATTGCAACCATCAGAAAAATATACATATATTGAGATAACTTCTCTGAAAAAACTTGAATAATTAGAACCATACTTAGTTAAAATGTTTCTCCTTAGATTCCCCCTGCAAGATAGTTATCTAAGAGGTCTGCACCTCATCAAAAATTATCTCCAGTGTTTACATGGTATATCTTTGAAGCCTATAATACATATTCAAAGATCTTCTCTGAAACTTCTAGCTACGTTAGATAGTTAAAATGATCCTGAGATAGTTCCCTTCAAAAGTATCTGGCAGGTCCAAACCTTTTTATGCCCTGCCTACGATAGTAGGGGGGCATATAGTGTTCGGGTTGTCCGTCAGTCCGTTCGTCCGTCCCAAGCTAGGTTTACCTACAGGTTTAGGTTTTTTTTCTGGGAAGGATGTATGCTATTATCACGAAACTTTTTATAAATACACATTAGCGTCTAATTAAACAAAAATCATAATAAAACTTTACCCATGCAATCAACTTCATGCTTCACTGATCATGGGAAAAAGCGTGATAGTATGAGGTTTACCCACAGATTGAAGTTTTTTCTGTGAAGGATCTATGCTATTATCATTTAACTTTACATAAATACACATTAGCATCTAATTAAACAAAAATCATAATAAAATTTTATCCATGCTACCAACTTCATGCTTCAGTGATCATGGAAAAAAGGGGTGTATGTTTGAGGTTTAACCTCAGTTTGAAGTTTTTTTTTCTGTGAAGGATGTATGCTATTATCATTACACTTTATATAGATACTCATTGGGATATAAATAAATAAAAGATATTATAAATATTTACCAATGTAACCAACTTCATGCTTCACTGGTCATGGAAAAGGGGGGATAGTTTAAGGTTGATCTTCTGTGAAGGAAGTATGCTATTATCATTGAATTTTATTAAATACCTATTAGTCTATAATCAAACTAAAATCATAATAAGAATATTTCCATGAAAGCAACTTCATGCTTTACTGGTCATGAAATATACCATTCTTCAAAAGAGTTGTGAGGCGGGGCATTGTGTCCATTAGACACATATTCTTGTTCCAAATGGCTGTCAGTTGGATCATTATTTAGCATTTAATCCTACTGTGAATACATTCAAAGATTTTCTCTGAAAACACTGTTATTTGGAACCAAACTTGCGCATAATGATTCTCTTGCCTCCAGAGGGTCTGCACCAAATTCAAGATGACCACCTGAGTGGGGAACATCCTTTCAAATTTCGTTTTATTTTGGCATCAAGTAAATGTTCAACTACAAATATTTTCTGTTTTATTGACCAGTGCACTTACTACCATTAAAAATCTCGTCATCAACTTTAGCAACAAATGTTATGAATACAGTGGAATTAACTACTTTTGGAGTGTTAAAAATTCTGTAGAAGTTTTGGAAAGACTTCGATCTGTTAATGAAGCATACACCTCCGTCGATATCTATGATTTTTCTAACCTTTAAACTACATTACCGCATACATTCATCAAAGAGAAATTATCGTATTTGATCAAATGGTCCTTCAAAAAATCAGGATGTACGTACATTTGTTGCAATACATTTAAATCATTTTTCAGTTACGACAAATATGACAAATATACAAACTGGACTTGTCAGGATTTGATAAAAGCATTAAATTTTCTTCTTGTTAATATTTTTGTTCGTTTCGGTGATACAGTCTATCGGCAAAAAATAGGTATTCCTATGGGTACCAACTGTGCACCTCTCATAGCAGATTTATTTCTTTATTGCTACGAGTCACAATTCATGGCAAAAATTCAAAAAGACCCTTCTAAACAGCATTTAGTGGATAAATTTAACAATACATATAGATATTTGGACGATATTTTGGCTTTAAACAATCCTGAATTTTCTAAATTTACAGATGAAATTTATCCTGCAGAACTTACTTTAAATAAATCCAATAGCAACAGTGATTATACTCCTTTTCTTGATCTTGATATATCAATAAATCACGGAAAGTTAAACACTAAGGTTTATGATAAAAGGGATGATTTCTCCTTCCCTATAGTCAATTTTCCCGATCTCAACAGCGATCTTCCGTTAGCCCCTTCTTACGGGGTCTACATTTCAGAACTTGTTCGATATGCACGAGTATGTAGTGATGTTTCTGACTTCAACGACCAAAATCTTTGTCTCACTGAAAAACTTCTGCACCAAGGGTTTAGATATCATAAATTGATAAAAACATTCTCTAAATTTTATTATAGATNTTTGCATGTGTATTCCTTGTGGAGAGACCTTTCAGTTGGTACCAGAATATTTGACCTTGTGACCTTGACCTTGGCATGTGACTGTCCGGTAAAATTTCACCAAAAAATGAAATTATATTATGTTTATTTTATATGTATATAGAAATTAAACTCATTTATGATGAAATGATTCTTGATATCTATAGAATTTTATTTTGTAAAAAAGATTTTTCAAATCATTCAGCATATTTTCTTCAATTATTCACTTTCGTTTTACATGTATCTATATATGTATTATATATATCAAGGATGAGGGATGTTACTAAAAATATCTATTATTTCATTTCTTCTCTTCTGTGTATACCTCCACTTTTGGGGAACCAGTATTGATGATCCCTGGTGTAATCAAAGTACTGATAACACTGATAAACAGAACACAATGAGTTGGCTATAAATGTTCCAAAAAAGGGGGGGGTGAAAATTGTTTTCTTAATAATGCTTGGATAATGATTGGAAGTGTTCATTTGGGTGACTTCTGTGTTTGCATCCAATTGCAATCATCATTTGATGTGATTAAACTTTTCTGTTGATACCAGAATATATTTCTACAAATTATTTTGTCAGAAGGACATTCACTGTTCAAAGTTGCTAAATGTTTCTTCTTTACTTCTACCCGGGGGCATAAGTGTTTCACAAAACACATCTTGTTACTTGGTGGTTTTATTTGCTTATCTTTGTCAGTCATAGTACAGGTGAGCAATGCAAGCTCTTGAGAGACTTGTGCTTATTTTTTACTTTCAAGTGTTACCTTAGTTGTCAATAGAATAGCATTAGAACTTAAAATCAGTGCTACTGTGTTTATTATTGCCATGGTTACTAAATACCGGTATAGTATATCAAATTCAGTTTTAATATATGAGATTTTGTTTTGAAGAAAAAAAAACAAATAAAAAATGGAGTTAAGTACTGCCTTGTTGTTCATTGACTGTGAAAAGTGTTTAAAATGTGTCATTAAACCCACCACTTTATGTTTGATTAAATGTGTCATAGTCAAGGTGTCCCTCAAAAAAATTGTATGTTATATTTATCGCTAATTTGCTCAATTTTCAATTGTTCTCGAGCGACGATAATTCTATTATCACTGCATTGCGCTGATACGAACATATTATTTTCAATCTCTATGGAACTTTAGCAACAGCGTATTAATATCACATCGCGTGACCTTTCATGACAAAAATAATCCCAAGAAAGAAAGCGCTATAAAAAATAATATGTTGAACCAAAAAACAATATTTCAGCGGAAAAAGAAACATAAATCTGGTATAGATCAATAATATAATCAGCGATAAAAACACTATTGCTTGGATGGATTTCTCAGCTCGTATTTCATCTCGTGCTCAGCACTCGATGCAATACAAGCAGAGAATTCCATTTACTAATAGTATATATGTATAAACTCATTTACAGCACCAGTATTTACGTTTTGTGAGTTTATTACTGTAGGAGGTACTGGTCACAAAAGAATACCCTCAAACTCATATTTAATTTACGGTTATATAATTATCTTCATTTAAATGTCCCTGACCATAATTATTTTTCCTCAAGCACATCTCATATGGTGTACTACCTTTGGGTAATGTGTCATTTAATCCAAAACATGATATTGTGGGAGATGAGCTTACCAAGTTGCAAAGCATTAAATAGCAGAACAAATATCTCTCCTTGATTAAAATGAACTATAATCATTTTACTTCAGTCACATCTTCAGATGGTGTGCTAATTCTGGATGAAGTTTTAATGAATTCTAACAAACCATGATGAGGGAGTCGTGCTTACAAGGATGTTGGTTAGAGGATTGAAAATATCCAAGAGTCCATTTATCTCCCCTTTGATAATGCTATTAATATTTTCCTCAGTGGAAACAAATTTCAGTTGATATACTACCTTTGACTATAACTTCATCGAAATACAACTATATGAGGATATACATTTTATCACATTCTAGTTCATAGAACAACACTTCCCCTTGAAAATGCCAAATATTTTCCTCATTGCACATTTTCAGTTTGCAGGTTCCTTAAAATAAAATTGATAGTTGTTCCATGGAACACTTGTCTTACCTGCACTACAGAAGAGCCATTTTTGGCTCAGTGAACCTCAAAAAACTAAGATTAAACTTTCATAATAGTTTTGAAGGGCTGCTTTGTATATATTACAAATGAGCTATGCTGGGTTGTTGCACCTCTAAAATCTGTAAGTATAATGTGCATACCAGATCTGATAAACAACATATCCTGAAAATTTAGTTGGAATCTGACAGACAGTTTTGGAAGATGTCGCATATTAACAAACTGAATTAACAAATGAGCTATTTTGGCTCAGTGAACCTCTAAATTCTTTAAACTGAATCAAGTGAACAACATATCCTGCAAGTTTGATTGGAATCTGACTTTGTTGTGATGGAGTTTTTTATTTATGACAAACCAGATTAACAAATGAGCTATTTTGGCTCAGTGAACCAAATATCTGTAAAATCAAAATTCTAAGTATCAGGTGCACAACTTCATCAGGTATTGATCAGATAACATCAAAAATCTCCAGGATGCTTGGTTTCCTTTAGCGTAATCATAGAAATTGTCCAACAAAAGTCAAAGATCGAGCATATACCAATCTAGTTAGACCAAAATTGAAATATTGCTCTAGTATTTGTAGTCAACTTACACCAATAAGCTCGAGCAAGTTCAAAAGAATGCTGCCTGTTTTGTCTTATACAAGCCACTTGACTATCATAAACCTGACAGTACAACAGAACTGGTAAGACAGCTTCAATGGGGAACTCTACATGTAAGACATAATACTACAAATGCCATCCTCTTATACAAAACTGTGAACCACCTCATTCCCATAACAGAAACATATCGTCCACAACCAGCAACAATACTTTCCACCAGAAATTCACATGGCAACAATACTTTCCTCCAGAAATTCACATGAAATGAAACTTCAAACCATCAGACCTAACATTGCAGCCTATCAGTACTCATTCTTTCCCAGAACTATTCTTTATTGGAACAAGCTACCATCAGGATCAGTAACTGCTGCAGACCTTGATTCAATCAAGGCAGCAGTTATAAACTAATCAACAGAATGACTAAATGCACAGTGTAAATACAAGTTGTGTTTTATTGCCACAGACTTTTTAGCTCACCTGGCCAAAGGCCATGTGAGCTTTTGCCATCACTCGGCGTCCATCGTCCGTCCGTCCGTCCGTCGGTGCGTTAACTTTTATTCAAAGATCTTCTCCTCTGAAACTACTGGGCCAATCCTAACCAAACTTGGCCTGAATCATCACCAGGGTATGCTCTTTCAAGTTTGTGATTTTTATGTCCATAGACCAAACAACATGGCCGCTGTTACTAAAAAAAGAACATAGGGGTAAATTGCTGTTTTTCGCAAATAACTCGAAAACCATTACAGATATCAAAATTCTGACAATGGCAAAAATGATCAGCATGATGAGGTCTACCTGCCCTGTAATTTTGGAGAATATCCGTTTACCCGTCTTGGGAGTTATTGCCCCTTTTCCGTAAAATTTTGAGTTTTTCGTTACTTCTGGTCTTGTATATTGAAAATGATAGAAGATAGAAGTGAAGTTTGTATAACAAAAATAGTCAGCATAGTAAGATCTTCATGTCCTGCAATTTTGAAGAAAATCTGACAACCCACATAGGAGTTATTGCCGCTTTTTCTTTGAATTTTGACAATTTTTGAACGTTTTTACTTTTATTTCAAAAACTGTTTGAGATAAAGGTTAAATGTGAATTGCAAAAGTGTTGAGGTTTTCCAGAACTACAATTTCTACATACTAGTATGTCCAGCAGGTTCGCATCTCATCCAAGATGGCCACCAGCGGGGAAGATAGTTTAACATAGGACCCTATGGGAAATGCATTCAAAGATCTTCTCCTCTGAAACCACTGAGCCAATGGGGACCAAATTTTGTCACAATAGTCCTTGGGTGGTCCCCTTTAAAGTTTGTGATTTTTGCGTTTGTACCTCATCCAAGATGGCTGCCAGCGTGGAGCACAGTTTAACATAGGGACCCTATGGGAAATGCATNAACCCACTGAGCCAATTGGAACCAAACTTGGTTACAATAGTCTTTAGATGTTTTCCTTCAAAGTTTGTGATTTTTATGTTCATACCTCATTCAAGATGGCCGCCAGCAGGGAACATAGTTTAACATAGAGACCCTATGGGAAATGCATCCAAAGGTCTTCTTCTCTGAAACTACAAGGCCAAATTGAACCAAACTTGGTCACAATAGTCCTTGGGTGGTCCCCTTTAAAGTTTGTGATTTTTATGTTCTTACCTCATCCAAGATGGCCGCCAGCGTGGAACATAGTTTAACATAGGGACTCTATGGGAAATGCATTCAAATGTCTTCTCCTCTTAACCTACTGAGCCAATTGGAACCAAACTTGATTACAATTGTCTTTGGGTGATCCCTTCCAAAGTTTGTGATTTTTAGTTTGTACCTCATCCATGAATGAAAATTAACATCTGCTGAACTGATTTATAGTATGAATGGGTGGTCTATAGGTGACAATGAATAAAACCAGTGACCAGGTGAGCGATACAGGCTCATGTGAGCCAATAGTTAATTTTGGCCAACACATGTGAATAAGTGTATCAGCGTGATATCTGCTTGGTTGTTGTTACTGATTATTATGATTGAAGTGAACCAGATATCCTGCAAGTTTGGTTGAATCAGACTTATAGTTTTGATAGAGTTGTGAATTAACAAATGAGCTATCATTGCTCCATGAACCTCTTAAAAAATCGTTTACACCAAAATTCTAAGTATCAGGTGCACAACTACACCAGGTAATTAAACAAAATATTCGAAAGTTTGGTTGGAGTCGGACTTGCAGTTTTGAAGGAGTTGTGGATTCAAAAACTGACAGACAACGCAAGACTACGGATAGTAATTAATGTGTTGAGTCTGCTTACAGCAGGCGACGCAACAAGTAACCACAAAGGATATACATTTGCTAAATGTGGATATTTTTGTGTTCTTTGTCACATACAAAGAACAACACAAAAATATCCACATTTATGCATTACGGATCCATACAAGCCTGATTCACTACTGATCATGAATTGGCACATCCCATCTGAAGTGTGGTTATCCTGGCATAGGATGAATAAACAGAATAAGTACCAAGCAGAAGGCAATTTTTGTATATCAATTCTTGAGTTTTTGTTGCAATATTTTCAAAAAAAGAGAGAAAGTAAAACAATGATGTAGCAGGATGAAGGTTTCGGTTAAGTATAGGGCTAAACAAAAAGCTCAAAAGAGCCAATATTGCTCACCTTGACTATGGCTGATGTACACAGTCTATTAAATCTCTATGTTAGGGGGTCTTTATTGTAACTGTGTTCTTATAGGTCTGATGTTTCTGTTTCACTGGCAGAAAGAGCAAACCTTCTGAAATGGACCATCTAATGACAATTGTAAATAAGCTTGATTCAAAATGGCAAAGTAGATATGATGAAGATTTTTAAATGAGTTTCATAGGGTCTAAAGTTAAACTATGTTCCCTTTTGATGAAATGCAAACCTATTGGACATCTTTTTAAAGTGGATTGTGCCAAAATTGGTTTTAAATGGCTTTGTGGTTTCAGAGGAAGGGATCTTTGAATGGTTTTCCTATAGGGTCCAATTATGTTGAATAATGTTCCCCAGTGACATCCAAAATTTTCAAAGCAGGTTTGCGCCTGTCCTAAGTCAGGAATTTATTAAGCCTTTGTGTGTCTTGTCCTTTTTCTAGTTAGTTTACTTTATGTCTATAGGAGTCTAGGATGATGTTTATTTCGCTGGACTTGATTGCTCTTTGTTCAGGGGCCGACTCAACCTGCCGTTGGTTGTGGGGTTTTCTCACCGTTCATTGAAGATCTTATGGTGGCTTTGAGTTGTTATTACTTCCCTTTGGGTCGTTGTCTCTTTGACACATTCCCCGTTTCCCTTAATTCTTTTCTCTACCACATGACTCTTGTGACTAATTGGATTCCAATATGTATAGTGATTTCAGAGGCGTGGATCTTGAATGCGTTTCCACACAATTCATTGTTAAAGAATTGGTACGTTTCCCACTGGCAGCCATCTATGATGTGATCTGAATCTGCAAGACACATTTTCTGAGGTGGACCATCCATAGACAATTGTGCTTAGGTCTTAATTTAAATAGCCATGTAGTTTCGGAGGAGAAGATCCTCATGTGGTCCAATGTTGAGCTCTGTCCCTATCTGGCTGCCACCTTGGATGAGGTGCCTACTTGCTTGACAGTTTTTTTTGAAAGGGACCATTTAAGGACCATTGTGCTCAAGTTTGGTAATAAATGGCTTTAGTTTCAGGGGAGAAGATCTTAGAATAGTTGTTACATGGAATCTGAAAGATCTTAGGATAGTTGTCACATGCAATCTGATGTAAAACAGTGTTTGCTGGCGGTCATCTTGGAAGTGTATCTGCTTCGCACAAATATCGGAGAACCAACAAACAGCTATATATATAGCCAAGTTTGGTTCGAATTGACCTTGTTTGGAACGAGATATTTGAATGTGTTTCCATAAAAGGTTTCAATTTTAAACTATGTACCCTTCTTACGGCCAGAGTTTTAAGGAGACTATCTATGCTTCTTTTAGTGACTCATTACTTTCAATGGATCTTTGTGCATGTGGTTTCCCCTTATGGTCCAGTGTTTGACAAAGATCTTTGATAAAATATATACCAGCTGAACACAATTTATAAATGGGACCAAGTTTTTGTTCTCTTGGAAGTTATACCTTTAAAACAAAAGATGATCAAATCAGAGGAAATAAGTAAGTAATTATAGTATAACTGAATATCAATAAAAATGTCACGAGTGCCGAACAACGCAGAAGGATTTAACGAGATGCAGAACTTGTTCTGCAACGAGTTAAATCCACTGCGTTGATCGACACGAGTGACATTTTTTATCGATATTCATGACGGCCGATTAGTTATGCTTTTATTATATAGATTTTCTACTCAAAACCGAGATTTTAGATGCGGATTATTTTTTTCATGTCAATACGCCAGTTGTTTACTTGACGACGACATTGAAGAGACATTGTGACGTCGCTTCATTAAGACGTCATTTTCACCGATGACAATATGACATTTATTTAACTGAGAAAACTCGATAAATCACCGCTATCTATATAATAAGTAATATTTATTAAACAAATCACTGGCCCGTGGAGGCATACAACAGTACAAACATATATGATAGACACAACAAACTAAATTATAAACTACATGCAAATGTCAATGTACTGTAATTTCCCTACTGTGTGATCAGATGATAGGCCCAATGCAAAGGCTATATTTTCCAAATCTACTCAATGATATTTGCAATTGCAAATCCAAAGGATCATTTTATAAAAAATTTTCCTAAATTTTCAATTTTGAAAGGTTTTATCTTGATAGGGAACAATTTCTGTTTCATTTTTTTTTCTTTGGTTCATCACCAAATATGTGACTAAGTACATCAGTCCGAAAAATTTTGTTTCAAATAAAGATTAAATATGCTGAAATTGTTTTTCACAATTAAATTGATGTATGTGTATCTTCTAATTTTCCCATCAACATGGGATACAGGCCCCTGTTGCAAATGAGCATGAAAATCACTGATGTAGTCTATGTACAATGCAACATTTGCACCAAGTTTCTATCAAACTGTGTTTGAAATGTTTTTATTTGTTTTTTTTTTTAAAGTAATGTGTAATGTAATGCATTACATAGGCAAAGTAATTGTAATGTAATGCAAATACATGAGGATAAAAATGTAATTGTAATTGTAATGGTAGATTCACAAGGTAATAGCAATGCAATGCATTACATTGCAATGTAATTTTAACCCAGGCCTGGGACCAACAAAGGATTAGTGGTTTCCAAGCAGATCTTGGAAAGTGTGTCCAAAGGGTCCAATGCTAAACTATCCTTACGGCCATCTTGGATAGGTCTCTGACCCGAGGCTACAAGCCACAATTTTCAAAAGGATCCGTCCAAAGGCCATTGTAGCTAAGTTTGGTTCCAACTAGATTCACAGTAGAAGATATTCAACATATTTCCCAGTTTTGTCCAACTATTGTCCCCGCTGATGGCCATACTGAATGAGGTGCAAACCTCAAGTGGTTTCGGAGGAAAAGATCTGTGAATGGGAAGTTCACGGTTAAGCGACGGGCACTAATTGGTGGCAAAAACCACCCTTACTATAGCGACATAAAAAAGGAGAGTTAAAAAAATAAGACAAACAGAAATAAAAAGACAAGCAAGGAGGAATTGATCAGGCATATAAAAACTAAAACGAAACACAACGATAAGAGACGAAAACGAATTTTATGGCAAGACCATTACTTGAATATGCATGTTCAGTCTTGCATCTTGAATTCGCTGTCGATTTTAACAGCATACAAAAAAATCAAACAATGACTGCTTATTGTGTCATATATATGAATGCATCGAGAGTTAGTGACAAGATAGATACCTCAAATAGAGAAGCCTAGCAGAAGGCCATGTCATGTTACACAGCCTTGCATATGACAGACACGCAATGCACGTTATCATATCAAATGCCCTTGTGCAGAACACAGTTACGACAACAATATTTCTTTCCGTCAAAAACTGGAGCAGCCTCCTATAGCGACTCAGTCTCGCAAGACCTTCCATCTCTAATCACACACTACAGCTTTATCTTAATAAGACTAGCCCCCCTAAGATACAATTGTTTATCTTTCATTTATTTGTTTTCTCTTCTTGCACAGTACCAATAAAAAATCGCCAGTAAGACGGTTACTTTTAAGAAGTAGTGAAAGAAAATAAAACAAAGGATTGAAATCGAAAGAGCAATAGAAAAAAACAATCCAAAATAATTTTAATACCGAAGTTACTGTAAATTTCGTTTCTGCAGATGGTCCTTTCGACAACTTGTGTCTCTTCACTGCAGATAAAATAAAAATATATGGAAAACCAGGCTTGGTGACTTCAAGATGAAGAACAACAATGAAAGCGTTGTTTGTTTGCTTGTTTTTACAATGTATTTTATAGAGACTTGGTCTCATGTGCATTTACTTCATATCCTTTCATTCACCTTTGGCCAAAATATGACTGTAAAACGCGCTGAAAGAGCTCAAATATCATTAAAAAAACTTTGAGTAACATCAAAACTTGCTAGTGATAGATCTTAACCAAAAGGAAATCTGTAAGGGAAATACCCCCTAGTTTTATCAGGTTTCTAAACTTTAGGTATTTAACTTGTCAGCAAGAAAAAACATTAGTCACGGGACAAATGATAGCTAGGGAAGTGTTGTAAAATACTCTATATGGATATTCCCTACCCTAGAAGGGAGTATAACTAGAAGCCGCTATAGTCCTTTTAGTAGTATATATGTACCGTTCAGTTCGAATTTGTCGAGGTGCCCGTCGAGGTGCTGTTGAGGTGCTACTGTAGTAATACTATATTCTATGCCTTTGTATTTGTCGAGGTGCAGTCGAGGTGCTGGTGTACTATTAGTGTGTCATTGACCTTATGGCCTGGTCCCGTAGGTCTTGCTTTGTCTTAACCAGTCCATAGTTTTGTCATAGATACTGCCTTAAATCATATATTCAAATGAGGTTCTACTAGTTATGCCCTTAAACCCTAATTTTTACCTTATACCTTACACTTTTACCCTAAACCTAAGCCTATCCATAATGTATAAACCCTTACCCTTAAGTATGTAATAGTGACCCTAACCATAATGTACATAACTATAACCCTTGTGTACCCTAACCCTTATGTATATAGCAATAACCCTAACCCTAATGTATATAACTAAAACCCTTATGTATATAACTATACCCCTAATGTATATTTCAGTAACCTAACCCTTATGTATATAACTTTAACCCTAATGTATATTTCAGTGACCCTGATGTAATAACAGTAATCCTAATGTATATAACACTAACCCTTATGTATATAACTTTAACCCTAATGTATATTTCAGTAACTGTGTTGTAATAACAGTAATCCTAATGTATATAACTCTAACCCTAATGTACATAACTTTAACTCTTATGTAATAACTATAACCCTTATGTAATAACCCTAACCCCAATGTATATAACAATAACCTTCACCATTATCTAACCTTAACCATGATATAACCTTCATCCTATCTATGATCCAACTCATACTTACACTTATCCTAACCTTAATCTTAAACACTTTCTTACTTTCTGTATGCATTATTTTGTGTTCTCTGAATTCTTATACATTCGTTTTCTGATTTTGTTGTCTTTGTTCACGACTAACCCTAACCACTCTTTTTGCAGTTTTTTTATACCTCCATAGTTACTTTCCATGTTTCCATTTTATTGGAGTTATCTCCCTTTTATCTCTAACCTAAATTCCTATGACAACTCTATATTCATTCATTATTTATTTTCAGATATTATTCTAATATTCTCGTGTTGTCCCCCTTTTACCCAACTTCTAAGCCTAAGCTACGTTGCTATGACAACTTTTATTTTTATTTATTTATTTTTTATTTATATTTTATAGTTTATTCTTTTTCATTATACATTTGTATTTTTTATAATTTTTCATTATTATTATATTTATTTATAATATCATTTTATTTCTTTTATTATTTTCTATTCAATTATTGGTTTAATTTTCTTTATTTAATTTATTTATATTATTAATAATTTATTTTATTTATATTATTAATTATTATTTTATTTTTTATTTTATTTTTAATTCATTGTTTATTATTTATTATTTGCATTTATTTATTTATTATCATAACCAATATTTATTAATATTTATTTTATTTATTATTTTTTATTAATTTTTAATTAATTGTTTATTCTATTGATTTAGAATTTAATTGTTATATTTTCAAACTATTGGAGTTCTCTTCTTTTTTATCCTAACCCTAACCCTAACCTTTAACCTTACACTTATTTTCGTACTGACCCTAAGTTTTCTGGTGTAAGAATCACCTTAACCCTATGTATATAACCCTAACCCTTATGTATATAATCCTAATCCTTATGCAATAGCACTAAACCTAACCCTTACGTATATAACCATAACGCTATTGTATATAACAGTAACCCTAACCCTTATATATAGAACAGTAACCCTAACCTTCACTTCAAACATTAACCCTAACCCTATAACAGTAACATTACCACTGATGTATATAGCAATAGTCATAACCTTAATCTAAATACATGACAGTAACCCTAATGTATATAACTATAACCCTTATGTATATAACAGTAACCCTAGCCCTTATGTATATAACACTAACACTTTGGTATATAGCAATTACCCTAACCCTTATGTATATAACAGTAACCCTAACCCTTAATCCTCTCTATAACTAATGCTAACACAATCTCTAACCCTTGTATATTCTGGAACGATTCTAATAATGAATGTTACTCTAACTTTCACTGAATTTAACCCTAACATGAACATCGATGATTTTAACCTAATCACTTATCATTAATATATATGTAATCCAAACCCAAGAGATTTAAATAATCACTTATCACTAATATATATATAATCCAAACCCAAAAGATTTAAATATTACATATCTTAAACTTGAAAATCAGTTTATTTATTAATAAATCATAACCTAACCTAAAGTTTTCAAACAAACACTAACGTTAATAATGGTATCATCCCAATGATGAAATTAGTTTTACCCTAACAAAAGTAACCCTAAACTAAACTGAACTGTTATCATACCATATTCTCTAATAATAATGTATAACATTACCCATACCCCTAACCTTGGTCTTTATTAACCACAGCAAAGTCTAAGGCATCCCTGGACATAATCCGTTTTTATAACTTAACCCTTACCCTTATTAGATCTGTTACCCTAACCATACTGATGGATATCATAATTCATTGAAAACACAATGAAAAGTCAACTGTGAACTGACACAAAAAATCAATGACATTGATATGAACATAAGACCGTTCATGACTATGAACACATAACATATAAAGATATTAAGTTATGAACAAGTAGAAGACGAAATGAACATTAAGTGATACTATGAAAACAAATGAATACTGAAGTTAATATGAAAACTAATGTGAAATGAAATACTAAAATCGGAAGCATAACGTCAGCTATGACTATCAACTGACATTAACTATGAACACAAAAAATATTGAAACAATATGAACTACAAATACAAACATAAGGATAAATATGAAGTGATACAACATGAAATTGAACACAAACACAACAGAACATGACAACTTAACAACATTAATGTAAGCTAAAGAAAGAAATAACGTCAACTATGACAATGAAATGACACAGGACATGTAAACATATGAACTGTTATATAAAAACATAACATGATACGTCAACTATGACTAAGAGCTGAAACAAAACTTAAACATAACGATGAACGTAAATATATAGACATATTAACTTTGAAATAATAACGAATGGAGGACGAAACATTAAGTGATACTATCAAATCAAATCGATACTGAATACAATATGATCTACATAAATGTTAAAAGATTAACCTGAAGTAATACAACATATAAAAACTAATTGATATTGAAGATGATATGAACGATAAAAACAAGTATAATGGTAAAAGATTAACATGAAGTGATACAACATATGAAAACAAATAGATACTGACGATAAAATGAACAATACATACAAGCGTAAATGGTTAAATATGAACATGAAGTGACACAAACTATGAAAACAAATTGACACTGGAAGCAAAATGAACCAAATATAAAAGCATAAATGTTAAAACCTTAACATTGAGTGATACAACATATGAAAACACACTGATGTGAACAACAAATATAAACAGAAACGTTAATATATCAATATTAAATGATACGAACTATAAAAACCTATGAATGTGAACACCAAATACAAACATAAATGTTAAAACCTTAACATTAAATGATACAACATACGAAAACACACTGATGTGAACAACAAATATAAACAGAAACATTGAAATATCAAAATTAAACGATATTCATATGAACTTTTATGATAAAACTGAAACATAACTTGAAATCTCCAATGAATTGACAAACATTATGACAACATATAGTCATTGATATGAATATTTACACAAAAACAAAAGACGAAACGTAAAATATCAAGATCATATGATACAAAACATTATACATTAACCACATTCACGAGAACTTGGATATCAAAACATAACATGCAACATGAAATATGAACAAAAATACAAGAATAAATGTTAAAAGACCAAATTAACTGATACAACATATGAATGTAAACACCAAATACGAACAGAAACATTGAAACATCAGCATAAACTGACGCAAGATATGTAAACATATGAACATTGATACGAATATTAATACCAAATCATACACCTAACGTTAAGTATGACTATAAAGTGATATAAAACATGTAAACACATGAATATTAACACTGATATGAACACAAATATAATCAGAAACATTGAAATATCAAAATTAAACGACATTCATATGAACTTTAATGATAAAACTGAAATATAACTTGAAATCTCCAATGAATTGACAAACATTATGACAACATATAGTCATTGATATGAATATTAACACAAACACAAAAGACGAAACTTAAAATATCAAGATCATATGATACAAAACATTATACATTAACCACATTCATGATAACTTGAATATCAAAACACAACATGCAACATGAAATATGAACAAAAATACAAGCATTAATGTTAAACATGAACATTAACTGATACAACATATTAATTTGAACACCAAATACAAATAGAAATGTTCAAATATGAACATTAAACGACACAAGATATGTAAACATGCAAACATTGACATGAATGTCCATACCAAAATACGACACATAACGTTAAGTATGAAGACAAACACAACAATAAATGACAACAAATGCAAACTTGAACACCAAAACACAATATGAAATGTAAAATATGAATACAAACAAAACAAAACATGACAACATAAAGACATTAAAAGAACTGTTACATGAAAGCATAACAAGATACATTAAACATGAACAATAACAAAACAAAACATCATACCTTTACCATATTCATTTGATCTGTTACACAAAAACTTAATATGATATGTTTATGTTTATATTTGTAGATCATATTGTATTCAGTATCGATTTGTTTTGATAGTATCACTTAATGTTTCGTCCTCCATTCGTTATTATTTCAAAGTTAATATGTCTATATATTTACGTTCATCGTTATGTTTAAGTTTTGTTTCAGCTCTTAGTCATAGTTGACGTATCATGTTATGTTTTTATATAACAGTTCATATGTTTACATGTCCAGTGTCATTTCATTGTCATAGTTGACGTTATTTCTTTCTTTAGCTTACATTAATGTTGTTAAGTTGTCATGTTCTGTTGTGTTTGTGTTCAATTTCATGTTGTATCACTTCATATTTATCCTTATGTTTGTATTTGTAGTTCATATTGTTTCAATATCTTTTTGTGTTCATAGTTAATGTCAGTTGATAGTCATAGCTTTAGTTTCATAATAACTTCAGTATCAATTTGTTTTCATAGTATCACTTAATGTTCATTTCGTCTTCTACTTGTTCATAACTTAATATCTTTATATGTTATGTGTTCATAGTCATGAACGGTCTTATGTTCTTATCAATGTCATTGATGTTTTGTGTCAATTCACAGTTGACTTTTCATTGTGTTTTCAATGAATTATGATATCCATCAGTATGGTTAGGGTAACAGATCTAATAAGGGTAAGGGTTAAGTTATGAAAACAGATTATGACCAGGGATGCCTTAGACTTTGCTGTGGTTAATAAAGACCAAGGTTAGGGGTATGGGTAATGTTATACATTATTATTAGAGAATATGGTATGATAACAGTTCAGTTTAGTTTAGGGTTACTTTTGTTAGGGTAAAACTAATTTCCTCATTGGGGATGATACCATCATTAACGTTAGTGTTTGTTTGAAAACTTTAGGTTAGATTATGATTTATTAATAAATAAACTGATTTTCAAGTTTAAGATAGGTAATATTTAAATCTTTTGGGTTTGGATTACATATATATTAGTGATAAGTGATTATTTAAATCTTTTGGGTTTGGATTACATATATATTAATGATAAGTGATTAGGTTATAATCATCGATGTTCATGTTAGGGTTAAATTCAGTGAAAGTTAGAGTAAAATTCATTATTAGAATCGTTCCAGAATATACAAGGGTTAGAGATTGTGTTAGCATTAGTTATAGAGAGGATTAAGGGTAAGGGTTACTGTTATATACATAAGGGTTAGGGTAATTGCTATATAACAAAGTGTTAGTGTTATATACATAAGGGCTAGGGTTACTGTTATATACATAAGGGTTATAGTTATATACATTAGGGTTACTGTCATGTATTTAGATTAAGGTTATGCCTATTGCTATATACATCAGTGGTAATGTTACTGTTATAGGGTTAGGGTTAATGTTTGAAGTGAAGGTTAGGGTTACTGTTCTATATATAAGGGTTAGGGTTACTGTTATATACAATAGCGTTATGGTTATATACGTAAGGGTTAGGTTTAGTGCTATTGCATAAGGATTAGGATTATATACATAAGGGTTAGGGTTATATACATAGGGTTAAGGTGATTCTTACACCAGAAAACTTAGGGTCAGTACGAAAATAAGTGTAAGGTTAAAGGTTAGGGTTAGGGTTAGGATAAAAAAGAAGAGAACTCCAATA
>MJUU01067992.1:35555-53807 GCA_002080025.1 Modiolus philippinarum | reverse complement strand
ACCGATCTAAGCCACAATGGTCCTTAGGTGGTCCCATCCAAAAAATGTATCTGGTAGGTCCGTACCTCATCCAAGATGGCCGCCATCTGGAACATAGTTTTTACATTGGCCCTATTGATTTTAAGGGGAACCTCTGCCCAAATTTTTGAATTTTTATTTGAAAAGTGGTCTGCATGTTTTAATTTCAGCACTATGTATTACTTTAATTATAAGGGGAACCCCTGCCCAATTTTTTTTTGAATGGTGTTCTGTTATGGGTTGTAATGGATGGTGGATCTTTCGGTTGCCATGGAAACCAAACAAGAATACTGTAATTTTAGAAAAAAAAGTATTCTGCTAAATGTTATTTTTCGTTTTTCCTATTGGAAATGCCCTTTATCTATGGCAGCCATGGTCCAGGTGAGCGATACAGGCTCTTGAGAGCCTCTTGTTTAAAAGAAATGACGATGGTCAATTCAATGGCAAGGTTATTTTCGTTAGATTTAACGGTGTCCTTCCGATCGAAACATGACATGTTGCACTTTTTTAAAATCCGCGAATGCTTTCCTTGAAAATAGATAACATATTTTAGATATGAGACTGACTACCCTATTAAGTGCTTAGTGATGTTAATTAGTCAATATTTTACGAAAGGATATGGAGTAAATGAACATGAGACCATAACCCATATGTTAACTTCAACTGCAATAATTTTAATGAGCTGTATGGCCATTTCGGAAATTAATTCCTCATCAGCAGCACTAGCACCCAAACACAGGAAATCCATAATTTCAAAAAATGTTTGAAATGCATTGAACCAAACGAAATCGGAATAATCAGTAATATAGGTAAGGACAAAACTACGATGGAGGGAGTTAAACCTTAGGTTTTAGAATTTACATCAATTTAGATAATAGTAATTGAACAAAGTGTACACATGAGATATTATATCATGTACAAGTACACCATATCTAAGAAAAATAAAGAGCATATATCTATAACACGGGGAATTGTTTTATCAACTCCATACTGCATTAAAAAACAAACTTCTGTATTAAATATTTTACGAAAGGATATAGAATAAATGAACATGAGACCATAACACATATGTTAACTCCAACTGCAATAATTCATGAGATGTATGGATGTGAAGGTGCAAAATTTTAAAATTTGTCTCAAACGAATTGTGATTTCATTTTATCATGAGCTACAAAAATATTGTTTCTAAAACTATTCAAAATCAGGACACTGAAATAAAAAAATGATGTTCATTATGAATGTCTTTGCTATATTGGGAAATAAAAAAAAGGTTTAAAATGGCAGGATAACATATATAATTTGGATCCAAGAAAACGAGTTTAACTCCACCGCAATTTTTGCGCCTGTCCCAAGTCAGGAATATGTTGGTCATTGGATTGTCCTTGTCTTCTTATAGAATTTTAGTTTCTTGATATTTGGGTTATTGGATGTGGTTTATTTCCATTGATTTATTCACTTTTTTGCCTTTTTGGGGCCATACAGGACTTGCTTTATGGTGTGAGGTTCCTCACTGTGTTGAAGACCGTACGGGGACAGCTAGATGCTTTGTTTTGGGTCGTTTTAACATGGATATGGGATGTTGTCTCCTTGACATTTACCCCATTTCCTTTCTTTTTAGTTCACCGGGACGAATGTCCGGAGAGTTATTGTCATACCCCCGTCGCCGGCGTCGTCGGCGTCGTCAGCAAAAACTTTAACCTTGCTTGTGAAATGGAGGCCTTGAGGGGTGGGATGTTTTTAGTTAGTATGTGGCTTCCTTGCAACGAGAGCTTTCTTTTGGTACCATATTTGTAGACATTTTGACCTTGACCTTGCCCTTTAGGTAATTTTTAAAACTTTAACCTTGCCTCTAGAAGGCAGGCTTTTAGTGGTAGGGTTTCGTATTTGGTATGTGACTCCCTTATGATGAGAGCTTTCTAGCGGTACCATATTTGTAGACATTTTGACCTTGACTTTTCCCTGAGGGCAACTTTTGAAAAACTTTAACCTTGCCTCTAGAAGGTAGGCTTTTAGTGGTAGGGTGTTCGTATTTGGTATGTGACTCCCTTATGATGAGAGCTTTCTAGCAGTACCATATTTGTAGACATTTTGACCATGACCTTTCCCTGAGGGCAATTTTTGAAAAACTTTAACCTTGCCTCTAGAAGGTAGGCATTTAGTGGTAGGGTGTTCATATTTGGTATTTGACTTCCTTATGATTAGAGCTTTTTAGTGGTAACATATTTGTAGACATTTTGACCTTGACCTTACCCTGAGGGCAATTTTTAAAAGACTTTAACCTTGCCCCCCGAAGGTAGGCTTTTAGAGTTAGGGTATTCATATTTGATTTGTGACTTCTTTATGTTGAGAGCTTTCTGATGGCACCATATTTGTAGACATTTTGACCTTGACCTTTCCTTGGGGCAATTTTTTAAAAAACTTTAACCTTGCTCATAGAAATTGGTTGTTTAATGGTAGCGTGTTCATATTTAGTATGTGGCTTTCTTGTGATGAGAGCTTTCTAATGGTGCCATATTTGTAGACATTATGACCTTGACCTTGCCCTGAGGGCATTTTTTTTAAAACTATAAGTGTTTCTAGAATGTTGAAATTTAGTGGTAAGGTGTTCAATTTCAACATATGACTTCCTTATGATGATAGCTTTCTAATGGCACCATATTTTTAGACATTTTGGCTTGACTTTGTCCTTAGGGCAATTTTTAAAAAACTTCAACCTTGCTTCTAGAAGTTAGTTGTTTAGTTATAGGGTGTTTATATTTTTTTCATGACTTCATGTCATGAGCTTTCTGGTAGTACCATAGTTGTAGACATTTTGACCTTGACATTGCCCTGGGGCAGTTAAAAAAAAAATTGAACCCTGTTTATAGAAGTTAGTCTTTCAGTGATAGAGAGTTCCTGTTTGACATGTAGCTTTCTTGTATTTATCACGAAAATGTATAACCTTCAAATTAATGGTGCATTGCGGTTACTGTAATCCTCTGCGAGCTATGTTGTCTTCTGACAACTCATGTTCATATATAATATATTTGTTAAGAAATCACCCCTTTACAACGGGGGCAAGCATAAACATGAAATACGAATTTATAGATTCGCACTTAGCTGATTGAAGTGCTTGTTGCTGAACATTTCTCACATGGAAATTGGCTTTTTCCTTTTTGTAGCTTATGTATAGATGGAGTCAGTATTTTAAAATTTTGTCACAATGACAATTGATATAAACCAAGACTAATTCTGTGTCTCTCCTTGTTGGTACCTGTCGTTTTAGATATTTATTTATATGCTCGGGTTTGCTGACATGACGTCTTCAGTTACAATTTCCCTAAAACATGACTTCTTTTCATTTCAAAGAGGCATTTATTTGGTTTTAGTAACTGTATTGTAATGTTATGAAAACAACAATTATTTTTCTCAAAAAAAAATATAAGGATTTTGTATTTCTGATTAGAGATGCAAGATAAGCAATATAAAGGCAATAAAAGCATTACTCAAAAGTAAATTTTATATCCACATCCTTGATTTCACATTCATACAATGCATCAAACACCTCATTCTGTGCTACAGTGTACCATTTTTTCCAATCCCCTATTATACCTAGTGAACAGAGATAAATGTTTAGATACAATATCACATAGTAGAATGATGAACTGATCTATAAAAAAATCTTTTAATTAAGGCAATTTCTTAGTAACCGATATCTGTATTTGTCGGTTGCAAAGTAATAAAAACTTTTTTCATTTGTTTTCTGCAGAGATGCAAAGATTGTTTCAAAGCATACATATTGTAAGACCACTTTGAAAGTTAATTTCATGTTTGCTGAATATTCCACAATCATGAGTAAAAGCCACTCAGACCAGTGCTAGGGTCGTCATGAATAAACTCTTAGGGGACGACCATTTGATATTCTTGGGGGGGGGGGGGGGNGGGGGGGCTAGAGGATTTTGAAAATGTATAATTTTGCTTTGGCTTAAATATTCTGCCTGAAGATAATTTGAAAATAAATAGTTTTGCCGACAACCTACTGAAAATGAATATTTTGGTAGATTTTTCAAAACTGAAAATATTATGTCTTAAGGCACGGTCGGTTTGATTTTCAGGGATGGCCTGGGATTTTAACCAGAGCCAGGTTGTTTTTTTTTGGCGCGGGCCAGATTATGTTTTTCACATATATTAAACAAGACAGTCCTTTGTTTACGATTTTTGGAAACTTTCTTTTTGTGCAATATCCATATGAATACATCAGGAGACTAGTAAAAGGCTGTTGCAATACTATATGATCATATGTATGAATGTCTATATGTATATATACAGTTGTATATATTTGTGTTTTGTTAAGACGTGCAAGTGAAGTTTATATAAATTTGGACCAGCATGGCATGTTATTTCAGAAGTTTGGAATTTCACATTGATAGATCCAAGAAGGGGGTGGAGGGGTTCAAGGGATTGGAACTCCCTTTTTTGACAATCATGTATTTTTCAATGAATATTCTGGTGATTTACTAAAAAATCCCCCCAAATTTTTGCGCCTCGCTCCGCTCGGCAAAATAGCCTTTCAATTCTAATTGGACCCCCTCTTCTCAGATTGCCTAGATCTGCACATGATTTCAGATCTATTATATATTTAATTCATGTAATTATATTCACAATTCCCATTTTACAGAATCCTAGTTTTACCAGAGCTGTCTCTCCCTTTTTAGGAAGTGAACAAAAATGAGACTTAATTTTCTTACAATTATTGGCCTGGTGACATATAATTAGATAAAAGAATTTCTCCGCTATTGCTATATCGATAAACCTTCTCCAAAAAAGGACAACTTTTACAAAAACTGACAAACTATGGACACATACTGGTTCTTAAAAAAGAAAATTCATTGCCAGAGGATGATTTGAGGATTTCAAGTGGTTTTATTTCTGTCTTATTGTTATATGAAAAATTTGTACAAATAAGGCTTAGTAAAAATATATAATAAATATTTAGGCCCTAGTTATACAAGTAACCTCAAATTTAAATCCACTCAGTAGATGTCCTTTGTACTGGATTTGACCTCCTTTTTCCATATATGTTTTGGTAATTAGTACTTTTTCTGACTCATTTTGGATTATGGTTTCCAATTTAATTTTGATTTTAATACTGCAGATGTTAAAGTTTCAAAAGAAAACTAGAACAAAGTTTCAAAGATAAAGTTTCTAATCCTTGCTTCAATTTTAACTGTCAATATGCAATATGTATGCAATACATGTATTCATACGAAAAAAATCTGTATTTTGGTTTTTTTTTACATAGTATTTCTCATGTCAAATGATATTGATTGAACAACATAAACGTCATAATGGCCTGACATCAAAAGGCTATAATCCATATTACATGGTATCAACCCTTGACCAATATTAAAATGAAAAAAATAATAAATGTCTGTAGCTACACATTTTGTCAGAAGAATTATGAAAATAAATAATTTTGCCTTTGTGATGGTGAAAATAAATATTTTGGTTGCAACAGTCCTGAAAATGAAAATGAAAATATTAGAAAATAAATAAATTTTCCAAACAAAATTCTCCAGACCCCCCCCCCCCCCCCNCCCCCCCGAATATCAAATGGTCGTCCCCTTAGGTATGAGCAAAGCAAAGGCTCCAAAGTGACGTCAAGCTGAAAAACAACTATCTTAGATAGTTACACTGCTTGTTTTTCAGATTCAGATTCTTTATTTACATTCAGATTTGTGGACACTTGGTCATGTGCATTTTCTCTATATCCATTTAAATAAATTAAGGAATTTGGAAAGGAATAGCTAAGAAGGCGTAAAACTTTTTTTTTGTAAATTATACATATATCGAACCCTTCGGGAAGTTTTGAATTTGATTATTATTCCGTAGTGCGACAGTGTTTTACCAGCAGACTAGGCTCCTTGAGCTAGCCGGCAGTTTAGCGGCGAGCACTCCTCGACCAATCTTTCTAAATAACGTTTTGTATATTCTTTACTTTTCAAGATTGTGGTCTTAGAGTTAGTGGTCGACCTGTATTGGGTTTTATTTGTATGTTTATTATATTATAGGGAAACGGGATAGAGAAAGGGGAGGTTTGGGTACCCATAAACCGGTTTAATCCTACCGCTGGCTGTTGCCAACGCCGGTACCAAGTCCGGCTATCCCGAGTTCCTATCGTTATCTATGTTTGTCTTTTGTCATTTTATTGCTTTTCTGGTGCAGTTCCCTGGTTGATTGTTACATGTGATTGTAATGTTCGGCTATTGTAAGTGTTTCCTGTTATCTCCCTTCATTAATTTGTATTCATTAGAAAAAAGGATTCAGAATACATTATTTTCAATGTATATATGTATACATTTTTTTCAATTATGAATTTCCTTTCTTTGAGTTCTAGTGCTGCTGATGAGGAATTAATTTCCGAAATGGCCATACAGCTCATTAAAATTATTGCAGTTGGAGTTAACATATGTGTTATGGTCTCATGTTCATTTACTCCGTATCCTTTGGTAAAATATTTAATACAGGAGTTTGTCTTTTATTGCAGTGTGAAGTTGGTAAAACAATGCCCCGTGGTAGAGATGTATGCTCTTTATTTTTCTTAGATATTGTGTACTTGTACATGAGATAATATATCATGTGTACACTTTGTTCAATTACTATTATCCTAATTTATGTAAATTCTAAAACCTAAGGATTATCTCCGTCCATCGTAGTTTTGTTAATAGCTTTAATTGCTATTATACAATTATGGCCTTTAATTGAGGGTAATGTCCCTAATTATTTAATCGAGAAAAGGTTATTTTTCAGAGGTTCGTAGGACCGAGGAAAAATAACCTTTTCGAGATTAAATAATTTTGGATATTATCTGAAGTCAATTAAAGGCCATAACTGTATTATTATACTGAACTAAAAACTGAAAAGGGTGTTTGATTATATCAATATCTAAATTATTTGAAAAATGTTAAAAAAAGGAATGATTTTAATACCGCATCATGCGTTAGTATTGCGTTTCATCACAGGGACTTGCTCCCTTCCTGGAAGAAAACGGTTTATTAATTAACTATTAAAAAGAATATCGGAGAAATCTGCAGTTGATAGTTAACAAATGTGTTTTTTTCTAGAACGTGACTGGGGCAAGTTCCTATGCTGGATATCTACTAAAAAATGGTTATGAGATTTGCCGATTCATCAATACTGTTACTATCGAACTCCGGGGCTTTTATCTGTAGAAAGAGCATACTGTTGTACGATTGATTAGGATTTATGAAGATTTTTTTTTCATCTGGAATCGCTCCCTGTCAGTGCTACAGCCGAACCGATTGACATCCATGTCTATTTACGTTTACACTGACGTCATTGACGACAAGGGAAATAACTAGTTATTTGTTCGACGTGCTTAAGCGCGCCTTATTCAAATTAGTTATTTTGCCTACGCGCATTTTCCCGAACAGTTATTTTACCTACGCGCACTTTCCCGAACAGTTATTTGGTCTACACGCTATTACCTGTAGAAATATCAATATTATTTCACAATAGTTTCTATAGTAAAGTATAATAATACTGATTATTCGGATTTTGTTTGGTTTTTATGCATTTTAAACATTTTTTTAAATTATGGATTTCCTTTCTTTGGGTTCTAGTACTGCTGATGAGGAATTAATTTCCGAAAATTAAAATTATTGCAGTTGGAGTTAACATAGGTGTTATGGTCTCATGTTCATTTACTCCATATCCTTTCGTAAAATATCTTATGTTTGTTGCCCACATCCATGGGATAAGATACATGGGTGTATCATTTCTTGACATCTAGCAATAAATTCCACTCAAATCTGCCGTCTTGACCTTACTATGGTGTTGAAGGCCTTATAGTGACTTCAAGGTGAAGTGTGGCTTTGTTTTACCATTTTTTTAAGAGACTTTTTCTCATGTGCATTTACTCCATATCCTTTCATTGCTTACGTCAGTCTCCCAAATGAAAATGAACATTTATCAGCTAGATTTAAGTCTTCCAAGATTTGACTATACCGATTTTGTCTTAATCCTCTATTAACTCATCGAAAATCTGACGGGAGGTGTTAACAGAGTAGGATATGCTAACTCTTCACCTGATGTACATTGGAATTCACACTGTGGGTGCCTTGGTTTTGAATACTGTGTTCTTATTTCTGAGTTTTGTAGCTGTCTTACATCATTGTTTTTCTGTATTCTCGTTTTTGCTATGTTTTGGGACTTCGTTTTTGTAATTACCAATCTTTTGTTCCATTGGTATTGTACTGCCATTGTGCCATTATTTTTCATAAACTCCTGCTTTGTTCTCCCATACCTGAGGGGATTTTTGTTACTTGATGACGGTTAATAATTATAAATCATAATCAACTCTCTACAAAATTTGACATATCTTATTCTCACTTTACTTGTAAAGCTTTCTTTGTGAAAAACCTTGTTGACATTTATTTCTTGAGACAAGCTCCGTACGTGAACTTTTTCCATTAAAATTGTCGCTATCGGCGTTCTATGATTTTCAGTGTGGTCGGTATCAGCCCAACAAAAGCAATAAAAATAGCGTACATTGAAGGATTAGATACTGTAATGCTTTCAAATTCTAAGAAAATTTCAATTAACAACTCAATGAAGCTGGAAAATCATAATTGACCGATTCAGAAATTCATCTTCCGTCCCCGTAAATGACGTTGCGCAAACTCAGCGTACTCGTAAAATACGTTTGGACCAATCAAGAACGTTCAGAACAATGACAATCCCTAATGCCGTTGCATTTCTGAATGCAATTCGTTAAAGATTATTCCAGCAACAAATATACTGAAGATGACTTCACTTTTTGTCGAATTTTGTTGGTTGATATTTCAGAAGGCAATCGGTATTCCTATGCACAATATTTGTGCATCCTTACTTCTCGGTCTGCTTTTGTATTCTTATGCCTTCCTGTTCTTTTTTTACCTGTATTTTAGGGAACGGAAAGGCACATTTTTTCCAAGGACACTATATTATATGATGTACTGTGCCTTCTTAATTTCTAACAAAAACAGGAAGACATTTACGGAGGACACCGTTTACACTGCACTGATGAGACATAAGTTTTCGAATGCGCATATGCAGAAAATGAATTAACAGTAACTTCGGTATTTTGTTATTTATTACCACTGGGTCGATACCTCTGCTTGTGGTCTATTAGTCCTCGACGGTTTTCACTTACCCAGTAGTCAGCACGTCGGTGTTTACCCGAAAACCGACTTTATTGAAACTTGCAATATCTAAATTTTACAAAATGGTGTTTAAAAATAAGGAGTATCTCCCTCATGCATAGCCCTGTCTTTAGCTGACTTTGGGTTTTTCTATTTTGATCCTTTTGGTTATTTGTTCTCTATCAGCTTTTACACGTTTTTCGCTTAATGGACTTCCAAATAAGTTGGTTTGATCTTCACTGATGTGGCATAAGTTGTTGAAAATGCCCATATGCAGAAAATAAATTAAAAGTAACTTCGTTATTTTGTAAGTAAACTGGAAAATTAATACTTAGCCAAAACTAAAAAAGGTCGGCTTTATGTCGAGATCTGTTTCTCAAAATTGACAAAGATAGACTTATGACAGACAAAAAATCAATTGAAAAATCCTATCGCTCATTTCCAAACCCATCTTCCCTCGATGAAACGATATACTATATTATTATATTTGTATTTTTATTTCTATGTATAAAGTATAGAAATGTATCTACTCAATAAAACATCATATTGCACAGTTGATCATGATAAATCATCATATTGCACACTTACTTTGATTGACATTTACAGGCCACACCCCTTTAACACCCACAATAGAATATACCAATCCTCTTTTGTTTGTCATCAGTGACTTCAGCCATGTCAATCAAATATAATAAAACAATTATGGCACTTCTATGGGGTTTAACGGAGCGCAAAAGATAATATTGAAAACGGGGTAAACCCTCGTTCAATATTACTTTATTGCTCCGTTAAACCCCATATTGATCTCGTAGAAGTGCCATAATTGTATAATATCATCCCAATTTAAGGACCTCGCAAACAGATGTGCATTTCTAACCAGAAAGCTATTCCTCTAATGATATGAAGAGGAACGATTGAAATTCTCCGTTAATTCTGCGGTGTTTGTGATGTAACAGTATCACAACATGCTACGTACGTCTTCATACAAACTTTAAACTATCGCACTTGTTTCTGTATGCTGTGACTTAACTTTGGACACATTATTCCTCATATGACGGGTATTGCTACTAGCTTTATCTGTTTTATCATGGAGGTATAAATATAGTAAATACCTCCCTGTTTAAATAGATTATACTTTTTAAATCCTTAATTAAAGGGGTTCGCTTCTCTGTATGAAAATAAATAAGATTTCAAATAAATGTGATTTTTGTTAGAAAATTAAAAAGGAAGTATTCTAAGTGAAGAAAAATCATAGGTTGATAATCTTGTTTTTGAGTTATAAGTGATTGAAAATTTGGCGGGAAACTGAACTCCTCGCATTTTTCATAGGATTAACATTCATAAGGTTTGACCACGAATGAATGTGACAGAGTAAATAAAATTCATGAAATTTTTAATGCTCATAAAGATGTATAAAATGGAATTATGGGAGAAAATAAGTGGGTCCATGGGCAAAAAATGCAATGCTTTTGAATGGATAAAACCAGAGAATTCCGAAAATCTGATTAGCGAACCTCCTTAAGTGTAAAGAAACCGTCATACTGAATTTAATCGAAATTTACGGTTCCAATCACCCAAAAGTCTTCAGACAACCATTTGCCTCATTTTACTGCCTAATGTTTTATCTAATAAAATAACGGTCACAGTTACCTTTCCTGAATAAAGTAGATTTCCCTTCTGGATGAAGGAGAACTGAACCATCTTTCTTGTGTTTTTTAAGGTTTTTAAATGCACACTTGTCAGTAACGTCTTCAATGAATTCTCTTGTAAACGGAACTTGAAGAAATTCTGCTAGATTAGTTATTTCCCGTACTGGGTCATACAAAAAATTACTTTTTCACATATTTTCTTTTAGATATGTCATGCAAAAGTTGACGTCTATCCGGAGTTGTAAAATCTGTTAAATTTTGATTACAACACAGTAATGACTATAGAAAGGTTTACAATTTTCAAGTTTAAAAAAATGAACAGCGGACAAAACACCCAAATTTAACAAAAATATGACGTGTGATGACGTGTGAATTGTTATTTGTCGAAATTATTAACATTCAACTGGAACAGAATATTTTCCATTTATCAAGTTTTGAAACAAAATCTTGAACAGCGGACAAAACGCCCAAATTTTACCCATTTAACTCGAACAGACTTTATTAATGTCAATGTTGGCTTTTTCTACTGTTCAGCGAACTAACGTTTAATATAATCAATATAGGAGACCATTAGATTCTGAAATGGGGCCTTGCAAAAAGGGGTTAAATTGGGTGTTTTCACATATTTGACTCCAGAATCTTTACTATATATTGATGGGGTTTCTTTGCATAATTTAATTGGAATATGCCAACGGATTTCACGTGGCATGTACCGTTCCTGAAATAAATGGGGCCCAAAAGGGGCGAATTTCAAAAATATAAGGGCTATAAGGGGTCAAAGGGGCCATAATTGCAATTTTTAGAAATATGTGAAATCTTCATTTTAGATCAGATTTTGATGGGATTTTTTTTAGATTCCTCTCAATACAAGCTTTCAGTAGTATGTCAAGATATTTGATGTAGCTCTTACGGTTTCCGGGGTCAAAGGGGCCAAAATTGTTATTATTAGAAATATGTGAAATCTGTATTTTTCATCAGATTTTGATGGGATTTTTCTTTGGATTATTCTCATTGTAAGCTTTATTTTCACTATTTTGTGTTCAGCTAATTACCGTATCAAGCTTTTTATGTGTCCATCTAATTACTGTGTCAAACTTTTTACTGTGTCCACATTTGCTTTAAATTACACTTGTTTAAATTTCAGTCGTCGACATGATGCGATCGTATCATGCTGCGCTCTGCGTAGCCCTTTGTTTCCGGTAGGAATTCTGGATCAATTCTAAGTTTCCACTCGGAAAAGTAGGCACGATCCAGTCTCCCCGATAATTTAGAGGGAAAACTGGTTCTGTCCAGATCCCGCCCCGACGTCATCGATAGTATTTGCGACGTTTTCATCATCATATTTCTTTTTTCTTTGCTGCGATGCGGTGTAGGAAATATGCTGTAGAGGTATCAACAGCCACGAAAAGAAAGCCTTCTGTGTATGTACAGAAACCAATTTTTACTTGAGAAAAAAGCAATTAAATATTATCCAACCCTTAAAGACATGTTATGAACATTTATTTTGTTATTCAAGACTTGTAAATGCCTTGCGCCATTCCATCTTTCTTTTGTCTTTCTTTGGTTCTAGCTCTCGATAACTGATAATTTACCTCATATTTTATATTAACCCCGAATTATTTACCTCGAATTAACTACATTTGTACTTCTACATCACATGTTAAATATTAAGCACATTCATATGTCGTATGCTTACTTTGACCTTGTGCAATATTTTAATTAAATTTTAGATAAAGTTTAAGACAAGTTTCATGTAGGACACTACGCTACCATTCTATAAAATCAAAGTAATCAAACGACATTGATATAACCATGCTGCTACAATTAGCAGTTGACGAATAGAAGTGAGAAAATTTATTGAAAGTTACAACAGATCGATAACACGGGCAATTTTTAGAATACAATCTAATCTGTATTTCTATTATAAAAGTTAACAAGTATCTGACACAAGATCAATATAAAAGAAAACTTTTCCGCATGTAGAAAAAAAAATACATAAATTACTATTTCATGTATATAGCCGAAATGAACCGAGGAATAAACACGAGTAGAAGATTCTATTTCAATGGCGGGATGTCAGTATTTATTTTTTCACATATAAATTTTGTATTTTTTATTATTTTGACGACCTGTAAATCAGTTAAAGTATGTTTCAGATTTATTAATTTAATTAAAGTACTTAGTTAGAAAAGGGGTGATTAAAATGTGTTCGCTGTGCGGTCAGGCATCGATCTTGACCACCCCTTTTCTTACGAAGTAATGATCTGAGCGTATGCATTATTTGCCATTCAAGATGATTTAATAGTGAAAAAATATACATGTACATATATTGTCCAAAATGAAGTTTAAAAAAAGGAAAAATCCTAGTTAAATGATTAATTTATGATAATCATTTCTTTACATATATAGTATAAACAATATCAAAATATAACCTCGGTTCTGAGACTATTAGGGTGTATAACATTCCCGTAACATATGTACATACCAATTTCAAATCTTCATATAAAACCTGGTGTATGTTGTTAGATGTGTCCTTTGTGGCTTTAGTCATTTCCCGTGTGTAATTAAACCACCCTGTCATTAAAGTATCTGAAAGAGATATACATACGAGTTCCTACCGTTATTTTGTTTGTCTCTTGTCTTTATTATTGTTTTTCTGGTGCACTTCCCTTGAGAATTGGGGCATGTGATTGTTGTTTTCGGTCATTGTATGTGTTTACTGTTACTCTGTTTTTGTAATACACATCTAGTCACCTCAGTTTGATAGCTTATTTGCCTTCTGTAACATATTGTACTAGTGATATATTGGCCTCTTCAATACATTATTATATTAAAGATTTCTCGGTACACGACATTGAGTTACATGCATTTACGTACCAATACGTACATCCTTCAACATTGCCTGAATTCAGTTTCTTATGTCCATTACCGAAGCAAAATCTTTAGGAGACAGAACACAACAACAATATGAATTTTGAAAAAAAAAACAACGTAAAACAAAACACTAAAAGGAAATCAGATTCACGGACAGTCATTGATGTAGAAAGCAAATTTGTTTTCCAAAGTGTAAATTAGAAAAAAAATGTTCAGCATATCAAGATCTACATACTCTGAAATTTGGAGAAAATCCAAACGCCTGTGTAGGAGTAAATTGACCGTTTTTCACCATTTTTTAAAATGTCTTATGGTTTATGGGTTATTTCCCTTTAAATTCTGTTTTCAAATCTTCTTCGGTTAACTTTTCTCTTTTAAGCTTTAGAGAAATCCCCTGCTATCACTTCATCAAAGAACAATTATTTCTTCCATAATCAAGAGCAAAAAAGTGTTTTGTGCAAATTTCTACAATTTTTTTGCAAAAATACTTTTTTAATTTCAACCCGATTTGATGTCATAATAATTTTTTCCATAAGAATGTATTGTGCCTTCCAGGGATTTCACTATTTGTTTACTTCATGTCTTGTAGACATGTGTATAGAAGCAGCGTCGTGGATCCTTAGCCTGCATAATATTTGATTAAAAAAACTTCAAGTCAGCAGTTGAAGAAATTGTCTTTTTGTCTTTGAGAACCACTTAATGAATTTGAACAGAACTTTGCATGAATGATGCTTATGGTTCCTATCTGTCACCCAACATGGCTATCTGCCGGGAATTTGATTTATTACTCGACCCTATGGATAGAGCACTCAAAGATTTTTTTATTTGAAACAACTTGGCTAGTTAGAATAAAATTGAATCACAATGTATCTTAGATGGACCCTTCAAAACAGATATCCTTCAATTCTGCACGTTATGCAGATTGGCTACCAATGGAGAACATTCAAAGATATTAATTTTTAAAACCACTTGGCCAGTTGGAAATAAAATTTGGCACAAAAGTTAATTTTCTTTAAAATTGTGTCCTGCAGATCAATCCCTTATCCAAGATGGCAGGCAATACGGAAAATATTTTATAAAAGTTTGATCATATAACATAAAATGTTTGTTTACATAGTTTGAGAATGAGACCCTTTAACAAAGAAGTTGCTTTGAATTTATGTATTGGCCATGGTCCAGGTAGGCGATAAAGGCTCTTGAGAGCCTCTTTTTTGTTATCAAATTAAAACTGTTAAAAAGAGCCAAAATTACATGTTTACCATTGAGCACAAATTTTTGAAAATAATCATTCCAGCTCAAGTTTTTAGGGAAACCTCTCAAGCCACGAAAAAATAAATATTCTGAGACTTGTCTGTCCTTTGGGTTTCTGTTGACATACACAATTTTAGCTCTCTTTTGTATATGTTTTGATGGAAGGAAGCTGTACGGGAGATGTGTGTGAAGTATACGTCTCCTTGTTTCTGTTTCCAATCCAGAATAGTCTGTCACAGCATCTAGACTTATTCCAAAGTTAAGATATCTAGGGTTATAGACTGTTGTATGATCCACTAGCATTGAAATAATCTCATGCATCCAATGGGTGCCTTTAAAATAAAAGACAGTGTAGTTTAATATTGATTGTCATAAAATTGCGATGATATGTAGATTAATATTCCAGATCAACTTAGGTAAATTTCCTCAAAATGTAAGAAGAAAAAAGATAATTTTGGGGAAAAGTGAGCAATATTCGTATCTTATATTCTGAGGAACCGACCATTTAACTTGAAAAGGATGGGGTTTGTTTTTTTTTCCCCAAAAAACATTTTGGTGCTGATTTTATGTGAAAAAAATGTTTTGGCTGCCAAAATGAAGAAAAAAAATACTCTGAAGGAGGCTCTCTGCCTAAAAAATAATGCTTATTTTGAAAACAAAAAAATTTGTCGATACCAGTGAAAAAAAAATTTCTGTCCAGAAAAAAAACATACCCCCCCCCCTTTTCAAGTTAACTGATCGGTCCCTAATAATTTATCGGTGGCAAACATTCTTCTGGACATTTAAAATTCTAAAATTCCCATCTTTTCTGAAAACTCTCAAAAGACATTAATTTTATTACAATTATACTTTACAATTCTTTACAATAATAAGAATTTTTATTCCAATTTAGGCAGTCTAATTATTATTTTAGAATAACACTTTTCAAAATTATTCTTATTCAATGTAAAACAAGCAATTTCACTAACATGTTTAAAACAATTCTTGTAAATTTCTTGACTCTCAAAATCCAGTTTTATTTTGGAATTTGGAAGTCTAGCAAGACTAACTATTAGATCGCCTTGAATTTCTTCATTGAATTATTTTATGTTAAAATAGGAATTATCATAAATTTTATTTCAAAAGGTTTATAGAAGTAACATCCAAATCCTTTCTTGGTCGAACCGAAAGTGAGTGTTCTAGTTGTTCATTTACTTTGTAACTTACTGTGGAGAAGATCACGTATATGTTACAGTACAAATTGGAATCCAGTAGGATCCGGAATCCTCCTAGTACCAATTGGAATTCTAATTTCTACTGGGACATATTAGAATTCTGATTTGTACTGGATTTAATTCAGTACAAATTCGAATTCAAATTTCTACCTGGACAAATTAAGATTCGTGTTTGTACTGGATTTAATCCAGTACAAATTGGAATTTCAATTTCTCCTAGGAAAATTTATACTAGTAGGATCCTTAATCCTACTGAATTTCTAGTGGGAACCTGGATAATAAATATTTTGTTCAGGAGGATTCTGGATATTACTGACAATCAAAGATTTGATTTTGTTATAAGAAGTATGTATTTCAAAACATTTTAATTTATAAAAACTAAATACATAACAATACAATAACAAATAACATAATTATAATACAACTACTCATTTATTGTAACAATTGGTGGAACCTTGTTACATTTTATAGAGCAAGGAATTTTCTATTTACTTCAAAGGCATAGCATAGTATTGTGTTTGCCAGAGTAATTACAAACTTTAGCTGTTATACTGCCATCTTCCAATGAACACATTTTTTTTAATATGGCAATGTGTGAATTTCAGGTAAACTATGAAACTATTTAACAAACCAGTTTGATCGAATAAAAAGCGGTGTCCAGGCTACGATTTTCGGCTGTAACTTTTGATTTACTCAACATAAAATTATTGTAAAAAAATTGCCGAAAAGCTGATTTATCGTATATTTACTTTTCGGCAATTTTTTTACAAAAATTTTATGTTGAGTAAATCAAAAGTTACAGCCGAAAATCGTAGCCTGGACACCGCTTTTTATTCGATCAATAGTTTCATATCCCTGTTATATTAGTCCCAGGCTAAAACTATGAAAAGCGTTTTCGTTTTAAACTCAAATAAAGATACCGATCGGAAACTATGGGTTTCCGTCGCAAACCCCTAGTTTCCGTTCAATTTCAATCAAAAACTAGGGTTTTCGCCGAAAACTATGTATACCGATCGGAAACCCATAGTTAACGTGCGGTATACCTAGTATTTCGCACGAAAAACCCTAGTTTCCGTTCGAAATACTAGGTATACCGCATTTTTGTTACTTTCGCGTGCCATATATACGTTACAGTTAAAATTTTGATATTGAACGAAGTAATAGCATTCATAATTTAGTAGTGCACTTCTACTAATCTACTAAAGAAATGAACAATCACCTTCTGGTGCAAGTGTGCTACGGTATTTGTCCTTTCGAGAGAGTTTATTTTTTCATGATGTCCTAAAAGTATTCCAACATAGATATAAGAATCATGACCAATCCAACCGGTTTTTATTTTCCCATCAAACAGATTTCCCCTTACATATCGATTGCTACATACAAACCTGCTTTTGTAGAAGTACATAATATAATGTCATTCTCTCTTGAGTTGAATTCTTTGATGCCTTTAAATTGTTTCTCGGGATCATCTTTAAAACATGGCCACGGATAGAGAGTGTATCCATTATACTTTACAAATGGGTACAGTTCAAAAACTGCAGGTCTAAAAAGTAATAAACAAGGAAAAATAAAGTAGAACAATATTGATGCAGAAAACATAAGTATAGGAGTATGGTAGTACATAATAACTAAATACCGAAGTTACTGTGAATTTACTTTCTGCATATGCGCATTTCGACAAATTATGTCTCATCAGTGCAGATAAAATCTAAATGTTTGGAAGACCATAGAATCAAAAATGTTTAGAAACTGACAGAGAACAAATAACCAAAGTGATCTAAATATAAAGCCAAAATCTGCTAAGGACAGAGCTTTGCATGAGGGAGATACTCCTTAGTTTTCAATAAAATTTACAAAATTTTAGATATTGTAAAGGTTTCAAAAATAATCGGCTTTCGGGTCAGCACCGAAGTACTGACTACTGGGCTGGTGAATACCCTCGGGGACTAACAGTCCACCAGCAGTGGCATCGACCCAGTGGTAACAAATAACTAAATACCGAAGTTACTGTGAATTTACTTTCTGCATATGCGCATTTCGACAAATTATGTCTCATCAGTGCAG
>MJUU01067992.1:1296-27180 GCA_002080025.1 Modiolus philippinarum | reverse complement strand
CAAAAATGTAGGAGGAGTTTGCGTCACATGCCACATGTGTCTAATCCACATCATTTGGTCTTTGTTAAAATTGACATCATGGGGCCTCTTGTTTGCACCAAGACCAATATCAAAAATCCGAAAGCTTATTGCGCATCTACAGACTATATGCAACAATTCTATAACAAAATTAAATCCCTAAATCCATAAATGTAGGAGGAGTTTGTGTCACATGCCACATGTGTAAAAATTGACATCATGGGGCCTCTTGTTTGCACCAAGACCAATATCGAAAATCCGAAAGCTTATTGCGCATCTGCACACTATATGCAACAATTCTACAACAAAATTAAATCCCTAAATCCAAAAATGTAGGAGGAGTTTGAGTCACAAGAAAAGTGTGACGGACGGACGGACGGACAGACGGACGGACGGACGGACAGACGGAGGGTATAACAATATCCCCGAACTTTCTTCGAAAGTGCGGGGATAAAAACCATGAGGTGGCAAACGCAAAACAACATTAAATAAAATATAGAATCACAAATATTCTCTCTCTTTAACTCGTGTTGAATCGGACCGACATTTCTGATACGCCTTCTCAGTTCCTTTTATGTCTATCATCATTGTTCTTTCCTCCACTGATTTACTCTCTGTGCTTCTTTATTCTTATCAGGCCTTTTGCAGATCTCCGAGCTCTTTTCTATTCTTTCCTTGGGCAGACCCGGCACACGAGGCCGTGTTGGCTTCCTAACACATGGCCCTTCAGCCAATTCCACATTTCGAACATCTGGTATGTCTTTTAAGATTCTTTTGATTTTATCTGTGTTATAAAAACAGTTCTTGGCATCACAAAAATATCAGAATTGGAACATTCGGTCAAATGTGCATCTCTACTTTCCCTCGAGTTAAATGTACTGGGGCAAAACCCGCATTTTAAGGTTTCTTCCTTCTGTTTTCTGGGCGTAGTCTTTGTTTTAGCCATTGCTACTGTCTCGTTCTGGAAAGATAAAAATTGTAAGTTAGTACATTATTTATTATATGTAACAGGTATTAACTATCTAATCAAGCTATTTACAAAATATTTACACTGTTAGTATTCCAACTAACTGTACTCAACTTCATAATTGGCCATCCAGGCGGGCTTACTTCTCTATCTATAGCCTCGACCTTCCCTGTGTTTTAGTTCCTGTTCAAATTTCGGAGTTTCTAAGTCATCTTCCATAGGTAGTTCAGGTGGTTCCTCGTGTTCCTGAACCTCAATGTCACTTGTAGGAACTGGTGTAAGGTCCACAGTTTCCTCTCTCAGATGTTGATTTCGTTTTGGCCTTATTCTTGTAATATGGAGCAGCTGCGGCTTACCCCTGTGGCCACAGTTCACTTCATATACAAGATTTTCGCACTTCCGTAATACTTTGAAGGGACCTCTCCAGAAGCTTGTCAGTTTTGGAGAACAACATGACTTCCTAACAGGGAAATACATATGAACATCATCGCCCTTCTCTAGCTGTTCATAGGTCAACTTCCTATCGTGGTATTTCTTTTGCCTTCTCATTTCTCCTAACATTCTACTTCTCACAAAAATATGTGCTTCTTCCATTCTCTCCTTAAGTTCCCAAGCCCACTTGTTCTCTTGGATGTCTTTTATTGCATGTGGCATTTCAAACAATATGTCCAGCGGAGTAGAAACTTCCCTCCCTAGCATAAGACTGTTAGGGGTTTGTCCTGTAGTCTCATGCTCCGCCGACCTGTATGCCATCATGACGTTAGGGATACACTCATCCCAGTCTTTCTGATGCTCATCTACATATGCGCTCAACATATTATAGGGTCTTATTAAATCTCTCTACCATTGTCTGACTGGGGATGGTAGTGTGTCGTCCTAGTCTTCTTATGGCAATCTTACTCTCATATTGGGCCCTTGATCGGAGTGTATTTCTGACGGTATCCAAAACCTGGCTATCACCTCTTCGACAATCAGTTTTGCCACAGTGCTAGCTTCCATATTAGGTATGGCAAAGCTCTCTGTCCACTTGGTGAAGTAATCAGAAACCACCAAATTGTATCGGTTTCCATTCTTAGTCTGTGGGAGTTCGCCAAGGATATCTGTTGCCAGACTATCCTTAAGTGAACTGGTCTCTACTATAGGGATTTTTCCTTCTTGTGCATTTATCGCACCCAGCAATGTATGCTCTTACATCCGATTGTAATCCGGGCCAATAAAACCTTTCTTTCATTTTGGAAATTTTCTTTCTTATGCCAAGATGAGCCGCTGATTTCTCATTATGGCAGTACTGTAAAATCGTCCGCCTTTCGGACATTGGATCACTGCCTGAAACTTGACTGTCCGGTCATTTTCGTCTTCCTTGTGTCTCATTAGTAACCCGTCATTCAGTTTTAATAATTTCCACTGAAACCACAAGGACTTTGTAAAGTAACCCTTTCCAGCTACATGTATATCGGCGTACAACGGTTTCTTACCTTCTCTAAACCCAGATTTTATTAAGTTTATATCGGGGTCTTTAGACTGTAGTGATGTCATTGACAGTGCTTCATTGTCCCTGTCTTCTGTTTGTTCTTCATTAGATTTTGACAAAACTGCTACATTTGCAGTCTGATTGTTACATTCTTGCCCCGCTTCAATCCCTAGTTCCCAATCATTTGCGTACCCACATTGTCTGCAAGGCACCCTACTTAATGCGTCTGCATTTCTATGCTGGGTACCGGGTCGATATCGAATTTCAAAATTGTATTCACTTAGCACCTCGATCCACCTAGCTAACTGTCCTTCCGGGTTCTTGAGCCGCAGTAACCATTTTAGGGAGCTTTGGTCTGTTCGGATGATAAATAAATTTTCTCCTTAACAAGTAAGGTTTGTAGTGCTTAATGTTCCTTTCTTGTCACACAGTACCTTCTTTCTGATTTTAAGAGTGTGCGGCTGGCATAAGAAACAACTTGTTCTTTGCAATCATCAGAGGTTTGTGATAATACTTCGCCTATGGCGAGGTTACTGGCGTCAGTGTCAAGAATGAAGTATTTTCTAAAATCTGGATGTGTCAGTATGTGAGCCTTTGTAAGCTTTGTTTTTAACTCGTCAAATGATTCCTGACACTCCTTAGTCCATGTGAATCGCTTACCTTTTTCTGTCAGTGTGTGCAGATGTCTTGCAATTGATGCAAAGTTTTTGATATGTTGACGATAATAACTGCATAACCCAATAAACGAGCGTACTTCTGTCGAATTAGTAGGAATAGGCCAATCTTGTATCACTTTCATCCTGTTGGGGTCTGTCGCTATCCCGTCCCCAGATACAATGTGACCCAAATACTGAACCTGGGTAACACACAAGGTGCACTTTTTAGCCTTAAGCTTTAATCCTGCTGCTTTTATTCTGAAGAAAACCCTGCGTAGATTGCTTAACATGGCATCAAGTGTTTTACCAAAGACGATTATATCGTCCAGGTATACCATACAGATGTCCCACTGTAACCAAGAAAGAGCAGTTTCAATCAACCTCTCAAAAGTTTGTGCTGCACAACATAGACCGAAGGGCATAACCCGGAACTGAAATAAACCCCTTCTGGTGGCGAATGCGGTCTTATGTTTGTCCTTAGGCGACAATTCCACCTGCCAGTACCCAAACCGGCAGTCTAATGTACTGTACCAGTTGTTCCCTGCCAACTGGTTAAGGAACTCGTTTACATTAGGTAGCGGATAAGCGTCTTTGACGGTAAAGCTGTTCAGTCGCCTGTTGACCATTACTATACCTGCAGCCCAGGGACTATTTGAAGGCTCTCTAATTTTATTTTGGAGCATTTTATCAATATTCTCATTTACCAAGTCAATGAGATGAAATGGTGTGCGCCTGGGAGGTTCTTTAAATGTCCTTGCATTACCGGTTTCTATTTCATGTTGGACCAAATTTGTTATTCCCAAGTCACTATCTGATTGTGCAAACAAGGTCTCATATTGTAGCAATAAAGAATTTAAGCCTTAATTTTGTCTTCAATGGAAATCTCATGCGATATTCTACTAAACAGTCCTGCTAAGTCTGGCCTTAGCGAGGTATTAGAGGTGGTTTTAACTTGGGTCGTGTCATATGCACTGTCTGTGACTTCAGTGGCTGTGCAAAGCTGTCCAATTGTCGTACACGTATATACTGTTTTAGCTTCATCAGCCAAATTCATTAGTCTAACTGGAAATTTTCCATTACTTTTAACTAAAGTCCTAGCGGTCAAAATGTCCGTTTTGCCAGCTTTAAGGGGGTTCGCTACTCCGTTTGAAAATAAATAGGATTTCAAATAAACATAATTTTATGTTAGAAAATTTAAAAAGAAACAATTTAAGTGAACAAAATTGATAGGTTGATGATCTAGTTTTTGAGTTTTAAGCAATTGAAAATTTGGCGGGAAACCGAACTCCTCTGATGTTTCATAGGATTAACATTAACAAGTTTTGACCATGAATGAATGTGACAGAATAAATATAATCAAATGAATTTTTTACTGAATGCTCAAAAAGTTATATAAAATGAAATTATGGAAAAAAATAAGGGGTCAATGGGCAAAATATTATAACACTTTTAAATGGATAAAACCAGAGGATTCCGAAAATTTGACAAAAATCCCAAAACATGAGGAGCGAACCTCCTTAATATCACCCTCTATTATGGCATCATCTCCAGGGAGTTTCTGGCCTTCCGGCACACACACATTGCCACAGATGACCATTTCCGACCTAGGAGGGATAATGACAGATTCTGAAGCAACCACACATTAACAACCCAGGGGTCCTTCAAACATTAAGTCTGCCTATATGTCATGTATCCTAAGACATTCATTCGCCACATTAATAGAACACAGGACGTGCTTGCTTAATCCTAAGTCTCATTTCAGAGTCAACTAGCGCATCTATGAATTGTTCTTTGGCCAACGTGTCTCTAACATCAAGAGGGGCGGTAGGGTATGCCAGATTGGAAGTCTTCTAAGCGATTGTCCTAATTCTGGCAAAGATTCACCGGCCTTCTGATGTTTGTCTTTGAACTGCACCCTGTATAACTCGGTCTGGCTAGTTGGCGCAAATCTCTCTTCCAATGCAGTCACTAATTCAGAGTACACGTGCCTCTTTTCTTTGGGTAAATCTCCCAATACAGATTGACGAAACAGACCCCTTTGCTGTTCTGACCAGTTGTTGACCAGGGAATATATCTCAAAATGTGATAAATAATCTAACCATGAGGTACTCCCATCATATTTGGACGGTTTGATTTTAACCCCGTTTGTATCTCAAGAAGTAGTGCCGTCAGCACTTTGATTTTGCTTTGATTGTACACGACGCGCATCTACAAATCCAGATGGTATTTTTATTACCGCCCGTAAAGTTTGGTGTATCTCTAGGCAGTGGGAGCGTGTCACCTCCTATAAGATCGGGGAAATTTACCGTTCTTCTCGTATCTCTACGGGGAGTATATCCAACTGTTGCAAAATTATCCCGAACGGGAGGCATTACATCTATGTCATGCCGTAACATCGACATCCTAGAAGTTGATGACAAACCAGAGTCTGTTGACTGTCTCAGTTTATCACCATTCCGTGATACCGGAGTTGACGACATGAATGCATGCTCCCTTCTCACTGTGTTTTAGAGTTGTTCAATTTGTCTTGAGATGTTTTCTATCTCTCTATCAATGTGTGACATGGCAGTATGTAAGTCTTAAAATACAAGTTCTCGATACAACTGAAATTTTTCTAATTCTACTATGCAACTCGAATCCCAACTGGCTGCCTCCAATTTGTAACGTGCACGGCGGTCGAGACGTTTAATAAAGTCGGGCCGTAAAAGGATATACCTTGATTCAAGTTGGTCAAGTAAAATTAAACAGACAAATCAATCAACTAAAATATGTACAGGGTCTCCTTGATCTTATAACGATATGAAAAACAAGAGGCTCTCAAGAGCCTGTATCGCTCACCTGGTCCTTGATGAACATAAGACATTTTATATTAAAGAGCAAATATACATGTATATAATTAAACTATAGTTCCAATATGTCCAATTAGTTTAAGGGGAGAAGATCACTGTTAGTGTTCCCCATTGGGTCCAATGTTATACTATGTTCCCTGCTGGCAGCCATCCTGGATACACCTTTTAAGTAAGGAACCATCCAAGGACTATTGTGGCCAAGTTTGGTTCAAATTGGCCCAGTAGTTCCAGATGAGAAGATCTTTGAATGTGTTTTCCCTTAGGGTCCAATGTTAAACTATATTCCCAGCTGGCAGCCATCTTGGATATAGCTTGAACCCCAAAAACATTATTTTTGTAAGGGAGACCCAAGGACTATTGTGAACAAGTTTGGTGCCAATCGGATTAGTAGTTTCAGAGAAGAAGATCTTTGAATGTGATTTCCCATAGGGTCCAATGTAAAAACTAGCTGGCGGCCATCTTGGATATCGCGCAAACCTGAAAAACACCTTTTTGTAATGGACCACAAAAGGACTATTGAGGCCAAGTTTGGTACCAATTGGCCCTGTAGTTTGAGAGAAGAAGATCCCTGAATATGTTTTGCCATAAGGTCCAATGTTAAAATTATGTTTCCCGCTGGCGGCCATCTTTGATATCGCACGGACCTGAAAAACGACTTCTTTTGTAAGGGACCATCAAAGGACTATTGTGGCCAAGTTTGGTGCCAACTGGCTCAGTAGTTTCAGTGAAAAAGATCTTTGAATGTGTTTTCTCATAGGGTGGAATGTTAAAACTATGTTTCCCCCTGGCGGCCATCTTGGATATCGCATGGACCTGAAAACACCTTTTTTGTAAGGGACCACCAAAGGACTATTGTAGCCAAGTTTGGTGCCAATTGGCTCAGTAGTTTCAGAAAAGATCTTTGAATGTGTTTTCCCATAGGGTCCAATGTTATAACTATGTTTCCCGCTGGCGGCCATCTTGGATATCGCATGGACCTGAAAAACACTTTTTTTTTGTAAGGGACCATCAAAAGACTATTGTGGCCAAGTTTGGTGCCAATTGGCTTAGTAGTTTCAGAGAAGATCTTTGAATGTATTTTCTCATAGGGTCCAATGTTAAAACTATGTTTCCCGCTGACGGCCATCTTGGATATCGCACGGACATGAAAAACACCTTTTTTGTAAGGGACCACCAAAGGACTATTGTGGCCTAGTTTCGTACCAATTGGCTCAGTAGTTTCAGAGATGAAGATCTTTGAATGCTTTTCCTATAGGGTCCAATGTTAAAACTATGTTTCCCGCTGGCGGCCATCTTGGATATCGCATGGACCTGAAAAAAACACCTTTTTTGTAAGGGACCATCAAAAGACTATTGTGTCCAGGTTTGGTGACAATTGGCTCAGTAGTTTCAGAGAAGAAGATCTTTGAATGTGTTTTCCCAGAGGGTCCAATGTTAAAACTATGATTCCCGCTGGTGGCCATCTTGGATATCGCATGGACCTGAAAAACACCTTTTTTGTAAGGGACCACCACAGGACTGTTGTGGCCAAGTTTGGTGCCAATTGGCTCAGTAGTTTCAGAGGAGAAGATCTTTGAATGTATTTTATCATAGGGTCCAATGTTAAAACTATGTTTCCCGCTGGCGGCCATCTTGGATATCGCACGGACCTGAAAAACACCTTTTTGTAAGGGACCATCAAAAGACTATTGGGGCCAGGTTTGGTGCCAATTGGCTTAGTAGTTTCAGAGGAGAAGATCTTTGAATGAAAAGTTTACGCCGGACGGACGACGGACGGACGGACGGACGACGGACGCAAAGTGATGGCAAAAGCTCACCCTGGCATTAGCCAGGTGAGCTAATGATTAAAATATCAATAACACCGAACTAAAATATATACAAAGGCTCCTTGCTAAAGACAATATGTACAACGCATCTAAAACTAACTAAAAATAATCCACGTTGTACCCTAATTCACTATTGGACAACTTGTTCCGGTACAACTTGTCACGTGGACAAACTGTCCCTGCCACTGTGTACTGGACAACCTGTCCAGGCACAATTTGTTCCTCCGGTACACTTTGTCCTATTTAGACACTCTACTCCATCACCCCTTGAAGAAGCCTCTCTGTCTGTGTACACCCGTAATAGACTTGACTTTCGCCAAATGGTTCAATTTATATTGAATTAAATAAACCCACCAGCATTGAGCAAAGAATTATCCCTTGGTTCCTCTCGACAAAATGAACACAGATCGCGGAGCTGAGCCCCCTTTTATTTGCCCTACGGGTCTAATTTTAATTACTGCAAGGGGTGATCCCTTAGGGTCCTCATACGAAATATTACTGATTTCCCTTTATTTACCCCTTTTTAGATCTTAGACCTTGCCCTTAATTTCCCGCCAAATGTCAAGATCATTCGAGCGTTTACAACTCTCCCCAATAAGCTTTGTTGTCTCAGATCGTAAGTGAATTGAATGTAAACAAATCAGGCCATGTGAAAACTTCCATTACACATGTAGATAAAACAATCAAACTGAACCTTACAAACATAATTAAATACGTCTTCTCTATGCTTACCATCCATCACAATGACAATGAAAAGTCCATTGAGATGTTAAATTCTTTGAATCTATGGAAAAAATATTACCCCTACTTTTTCTTTTTTGTCCCCTACTCACCCGTGGTGTCCTTGTTTCTTAGTGTTTTCGATGTTGCCTTTGTCCATGGATTGTTCGTTCTTTTGACTGACGATTCGATTCTCACTTACTCTATTACGTACGCTATACTAAAACCAATGCAGGCACAATAAACTAAATTAAAGAATTGAGGAATCTTCTTCATAAAGCATATTAAATAAATGCAATGTCGGTCTTAAGCAACAGCAGTAGAATACCGAAAGAACAAAGGAGTGGTATCCACAAAAAAGTCCAAAGACACGGCAAAAACTAGAACACAGAAAACAATGACGTTATAAAGCTACAAAGCAAAGAAACACAAACACAACATTCAAAGCAAGGCACCCACAGTGTGAACTCCTATGAATTTGAGAATGGCATCAGGTGCTCCGCAAGGGTAAGTATGTCCTGCTCTATTAACAGCGCCCGTCACACTGTGAGTCAATCTAGGGAAAAGTCAAAATTGATATAGTCAAATCCGGGAAGACGTGAATCTAGCTAAAATGTCCCTTTCATGACACGTATATCTTTCAATGATTTTATGGTGACGGCCATAGATTTCTTTTAGGGATGAAATTAGCATTAGCTGAACAAATCCCCGACTTAACAGTTTCAGGACAATGTTTTGCTCTGTTAAAAAAAATTTACTGTACAAACTGTGTGCACGACAGTAACGAACCAACTGTGAAATATACACTCCATAGGCTAGAGAGGTAGGTTTATTGCTTCTAAGAGAGTGAAAGTTCACAATTGGGAAGTAAGACTATACTGTTCTATTTAATAACTCGTTGAATTCATTTATCCAATTATGTCAAGGTAGGAAAAGTAGATTTAACCTTTTAGTCCTGGTGTAATCACATATGCACTGATACATGTATGAACCTGACCTTGATATTGCACAGTTTTATTTATTTTTGACCGTATCATGCTCCTCAAAAGAATAAACAGTAAAAGCTGACTCAATTCATTATAAGATGTCACGTCACGATGCTACAGTTCTATTTACAAAGAATTTGTATTGAATAAAATCTTATACATCTATATTCAAACTATACCTGGAGTACTGTCAATTTTTACCTGTATATCCATTTGATTCAAATGTCAGCTGGTAGATAAATGACCGACCATTTAACCTGAAGGGTTGGGGGTTATGTTTTTTTGACAGAAAATTTTATTTATTTTTTTCACGTGTATCAACAAAATATTTTTTTTGGGAGGCAGAAAGCTTCCGTCAGAAATTTTTTTTTCGTCATTTTGGCAGCCAAAATATTTTTTTTCACATAAAATCGGCAATCGGCTCCAGATTATTTAAAAAAAAAACATAGCCCCCCCCCATTTCAAGTTAAATGGTCGGTCCCCTATCCAATTAATTAATGTATAAATGTATGTTCACTTGTATGCATACTCATTACACTTCCTTCGCGGCAGATAAAAGTAAAATTGAGAATTAATATGTTAATCATCACAAAATTTTGATCTGTTAAAGGTTTTTGCTACATATGATAGATGCCTAAAAGCATGGTTTACTTTGTCCGTTACTAAGTTTCTAGCTCTCAAAAAGTTAAATTGCCAAGTTATCAGTTATACAACCCAGTCTAACTCGTTCTTAGATTGATAGTTGCAATGTTACGGTTACCGAGTGTGGAGGAAATGGCTCGCCAAATATGCCTTAGCAAAGTGACTGTTTAATTTTCTACTTAATTCTGCTTAATTATATGCGTTTATCTGCGCCCCTTCTACTTGAAATACTAAACAGTGAGCCCCCTTGTTGTAAGTTTCGTGGAACAGATCATGCTTACCTTCCGGAACACCTGGTGATAGGGTTTCACGCTGCTAGTGCTTTATTTCTGTGGCGTTCTTGTTCATTATTGTTTATTTCTTTTGTCTCTGTCATACTGTTTCAATTCGTGTGGGATGTGAATTGCCTTTGAATTTGGATTTTGATTTTAGAATTCCCCCTTATCTCGATTTTGCCTCTGTATTCGTTTGCCGATATATCCAATAAAAACCATATGTCGTGATAAAATAGAAACATCACAATCAGAAAGGACGATAAGAAAATGTTGAAGCAGGAGGGAAACGAAAGACCCTCTTTTTGTGAAAAAGCAAAATTAGTAGACAGAATGAAAATAATGTATATAGTTTAAATAAACACCCATTGAAACAGTATATACATGTTTTTTTATTCATGTTCGTAGAATGTATATATAATGTATGTTGTCTGCTAAAAATAATAACAACTTAAACACTAATAATCAAAAGGCAAGGTATATGTATCTGTCATGTAAGAAAGATTTGCATGTACATATTTTAAGGCCATACCCTTCATATTTATAACATACAAATGTAAATGTAATAGACGATGTCATAGTTTATCTTGAAGAAACACTGATTTCAGCAGTCATCTCGGTGATTAAATTTTTTATTATTTCTAAATTTAGGACGGTTGTAGATTTTTTGCACAGCAAACGACAGTTATACACAGACAGCAGCACAAAATACAAGATAAACCAATAATGATATAAGTTGCATTCAGTAACCAAAAAGAAAAATAAAATAAAGTTGGATGGCAGTAATCAGGTTGACTTGCATCTGTTGAAAAATGTTCAAACGTGCCGTAAATCCAAACGTTGCCTGCAATTAAAAACGATAAGTTTAAAGGAACATGTTTAACTATCATATAATATTTCTAATCACAAAACAGTATTGTCTTCTTAAGAGTTCAATTGAAGTGAAGAAAACAGCAGCCTGCTTTGTATTGTTATCTAAGTTACATATATGCCCGTACAAACAGAGATACATTGATGGGCCCGCTAAATTATTTCTTAGCTTTTGACTTCATTATTAACTGCAGTCAACGATGGTCTAAAGATATATAGTGATAAAGTATACCAAACAAGTGGTGTGAATCAGAAGGATTATCTAAAAAAGATTTATTAGAATATCCATCTTTAACGGAACTTTACTGTGAAGACATTTGATTTTTTACGCTCTATACTACTCTTGCACATGTTAAGTGAATGTCCGAATTTAACACACATCAGTCGCTCTGTCCTAAATACGGTGAAAAAGATCTTAATATTTAGTGCTCGGTAAAGATTGGGTCTATTTTGTTAAACATAACACTGATTAGAACAAAGCGTATAAGAAAGAGTATGTTATCGCAATGCTGGAATGTTTGATTGATACATTATTGGTAGAATTTGAAGGACAAGTTTTCCATCAGACAATCGGGATATACATGGGAACGTACTGTGCTACATTTTAAGCCGATTTGTGTCTTTATTCGTATGAATTGATATAGAGAAGATAACAAGAAACACTTACAATTGCCGAAAATTACAATCGCATGCCACAAGTTCATACAAGTGCTTGTTCAGAAAATAGACAATAAGCTTGCTAATTCCTTTAATTTCAGTTTCCGTTTCAGTTTTCTTTCATTAAATTATCCTCAATTTAAGCCAACGTTCATCTTATGGACCCAAATGAACTCGAAATTAAAGAGACCACTAAAACACCATCTTCCGAATCATGCCCCTATATTGACAACTTAGGATGTCTGCAAACAAAACTTTGCGACAAGCGTTATGATTTCGACTTTCCAATAGTGATCTTCCCGTTTCTGAGAACTAATATTCCCACATTGCCGAAATATGGTTTCTACATTTTACAACTCATTTGCTATTGCGTGCCTGTAGTTTTTACAGCGATTTTGTCATCTCAAGAACTCATCAATGTTTTGTCAAATCACTGTTGCAATTGTCACTGCAGAATTTTACAGTCGTCCCAATGAATTGACAGACTACATTGTGTGTATTAAAATGTTCTATTTCACAGATGAAAATAGACATCTTTCGGTAGATCCAGAGTTTATTAACGGACTGACTTACACCGACTGTAACAAATCAGGACTTTTAATTGGCAGTGGAGCAGATCATGCTTAGCCTTCTGGAACACCTGATGATACTTTTTTCAGTTGAAGTTCACACGGTCAGTGCTTTAGTTTTATGCTTTGTCTTGTATATCGCGCTTTTGAATTTTAATTCTGTCTTCGTTAGTAATGTTTGTAGTACTAGTAACTATTTGTCCTTTTTATTGTCCGAATATATAAGAGATTTACATATGCTTTTCAAACTATTACCTGTTAACTGTTTTGTTTAAGGGTTATAAAATAAGTTAAACTAATCAGCTACCAAAGATATCTTTCAACATCGTATCTTGCTGACTGTGTGACGGATGCCATCCATGAAGCACCTGGTGATACCTCAAGTGTTTGTAGGATTTAACACTGCTAGTGCTTGTTTATTTGTTCTGTCTTTGTCATGCTGTCTCAATTTGTGTTAAATATGAATTGCCATGTTTTATTTTAATTTTAGAATTTACCTTTGCCCCTTTTTGTTTCGGTATTCGGTTGCCGTTGTATTCTATCAAATCAAATCCGATTTAAAAGAAACATTTTAGAAAAACTGTATCGGAGCAGCAAATAAATGAAAACATGAGTTGCAGCGAATTTCCTGCTCAATGCTTTTTTCGAACGTTGTTTTTGACGTGTAAAGAACGTAAATGGAGTGTCCTTGTAACTAACATGTTTCATTGCATAAATAGCGCAAAAGAACAAGGGAAAATTCCACAGGAATGTAAATCTTTGCTAAATTTCAGAATCAGACCGATATGTTTTTTTCTTTAACTGTGAACTACCCTTGAATTTCTATCGATGTCTACCTTTGAAATAACAAAATACCGAAGTTGCTGTGAACTGAAAAGGACATTTGGATGAAAAATTTCAAAACTACCTGACAAAAGATCTTCAAAATTTGATTTTTGCTTTACAACCCTATTACATACTTTGATAATACGCTAAGTACGCTACTGAAACTCTTTTAAACTGTTGCCATACGATTTTACATGTTTTGTGAGCTTTTCAGAAAAGTAATGGATTACTTTTCCTTGCCTGGTAGGTCGTTAGTTGGGCGTTACGAATGCGACTACCAAGAAAATTTATTAAATTCCTCAGCGTATGCTAACGTTTTTACAAAAAACATCGCAAACGTCGCCATTAATAATGAAGGGATATGGAGTAAATGCAAATGAGACAAAATTTCCACAAATACATGGTAAAACCAAGCAATGTTACAATGCTTTTATTGCTCTTCTTCATCTTGAAGTCACCATCACTTCAACAATGAGCATTACTCATACCTCATATCAAGTTGAAGACGGCCCCTAGCACCAGTTTGAGCGGAATTCATTTCTAATTACTGAGCAACGCAATTATACCTTGTTTATAATTTCCTTACACATTTAATGTTTCTATAATATTTTCAGTCTAAAGATTCATTTAAAAGCTCCACAGACTTCGAATCTTGCATCCAAACTTTTGAATTACTAGATGATCAGATGATACTAAAAACAAGGAGTAACCTCGAGCTCTCATCAGCAACATTAGAAACAAACAATAAGGAAAGCAATAATCCAAAAGTAGTAAGAAAAGAAGTAATTATTACCAAATATATCGAAAAATGGGGCAAAATCCAGTACCAATTAACTGCAAGGAAAAGTTGGTGCAACGAATTACTTTTCTTGTAAATCGGACAAAAATATTTGCGGTTGATGCACTTTCATCACGCCCCAAAAGTTTAAATAGCAAATGAATGATATAAACATATTTCAGAACATAATCTTTTCAGGCAGTAACATTATCAAGACTGAAGATTAGTATATTGCATACGCTACATTACACTGTTTTGAACATTTGTCAGTAAAAAAAATTGTAAAAACTTCCGAAACAAACAACGAAGTAAGACTCTGATGTTCCATTATGGGCCTTGGACAATTACTTTAAGACCTGTACTGGTCAATGCGAGATTGCTTTCCGACCTTTTTTGTCTATGCCAACAAGCTGTTTCTGAAAGACTTTGTTAATTAACATTCTCCAAAAATCAGATGGTACGCAGGGTAATCAATCTAATGGGCACTAGTTGCTTTTTACCTTTTTAGGAAAATAAAACAAAATTTTTATTAAGCGTTTTCTAATGATCATTTGTAGAATCTGCCAATAAACATACCACAGATAAACCAAGCAAACAAGAAGCAACCGATCAGTCCATCAAAAAAGTTTCCTCCTTTACTTCTTCCCTGTTGATCCTCTTCGTCATCATTTCTTCTCAAACATTTCTGAATTAAACTTGATACATTTGTTACTAACGTGAAACATCCGGAAACGATAAGGTATATTGGAATGTACCGCTGAGCTGGACAATCATCAAGATACAATGCTCCTGCAAAAAATAATAAAATACAGAATATCGATTGTTTTTATTCAATATCTAAATTTAAGAAAAAATTACTAAACATTTAGGAGTATTTTTCTCTTGCATAGCTCTTTCCCTAGCGGATTTTTGGCTTTTCGGTTAGATCTTTTTGGTTATTTATTCTCTATCAGATTTTAGAATTTTGAGCTTAAAGTATCCCCAGGACGGCTACATAGGGAAACTTAATGTACAGTAACTTCGGTATTTTGTTATTAAAGTCGTGGGTGTTTCCTTTCGGCATTTTTACACTTAATAGATAACAGAAACTGAAAAAGTAAATAAACTTTTTTCAAGGAATAAAAAGTGGGAAGGGGATTCTTTCCAAAAACTTGTTGTGCATTTCACAAACCTATCATAGAAGACATGTTAATTTTAATATTCTAGTATTATGTCTGCAATATTTAACTATTACACAAAACTTCCCTCAGATTTTATCTCTTTCTATAGTGTGTTTTTCATTGATTTTTTTGTCTTTTTTGTTTTTTTTATTTCTAGTAGGCAACATTTTTTATTTTATTTTATCTACAATATCAAGGGGCATAAAATGCCAAAAAATCAGCAGAACCAAATACACTATTATTTCGACATTTTGTTATTTTATTACCACTGGGTAGATAACAACGGCAGTAGAATACCGAAGGAACAAGGGAAGCGATGACTACAAAACTCGAAGTCCAAAGACATGACAGAAACGGTAACAGATAAAAACAAAGACAAAACAAGGACGTGAGACAGCTACAATGCACGGAAATAAAAAGATAACATTAAGAACTAAGGCACTCATAGTGTGAACTCCCATGAAAACCGGGAGTGACATCAGGTGCTCCTGACATCATTTTAGATTTCACTGTTAAATAAAAGTTGTTAATGGAAGGCATCACTTGCCTAACCATCCAGTACTACAATACTGGCCAGAAAACCAACATTTGTGGAAAAAACTGAATCGAAAGTGTTGGTAAAATTTAAAATTTCCAAATATCATGATTTTTTATATGCACTAAAGGGACATAATTTGCCGAAATGGTCATCTGCATTTCAATTTTTTTATCGTTTTATCACTTATGATAGTACTAACACGAAGACTAGTCCATATTTCCGTACCTAAGAGAGTAATTTTGTCGATAAACTCCTATAGTTATCCTATACTTACCAATAACTATGCAGGTAATTGGTATCGCTAAAAATACAGCAAGCACTATCGTCCATGCAACTGTAATATAATAGGAAAATAGGAATCATAAATCAAATTTAATGATTCGAAAAGAATATAGGCTCTCTGTTATTCTTCTATTCCCCGACGCCAAGACCTTGTCGAGGGAACCATGAGCAAGCCTTTTTGAAAATTAAGTGAGTGTTTTATTTAGAAAATACCTGAGAAAAATAAAGAGAGAATCTTGAAAATAGAAAATTTGAGAAATCTGCCAAATGTGAATTTAAAATGACCCTACATACATTGTATATAAAAAAAATAATACAAAATTTATGCAACCACTTACTTCCATACGAGGACGTTACCAGACAACTACTTTTTCGGATACATGAAGAAACAAGAGCTGTCGCCGAATGNTTTACACCACATTTTCTCATTAAGTCCACATTTCGTCAAACAAGACGTACACATCAGACAGGAGTCAAAATAGAAAGTTCCTTACAATTAACCATATAGAGGCTGCATACCAATTTTGAAGTCAATTCCTCTTATAGAAGCTGAGAAAAATGTGAAAAATTCATTTTTTGACTACATTTCGTAACAAAGTCCACATTTCGTCAAACAGGAAGTACACATCTTACAGAACTCAAAATAAGATGTTCCTTACAACTAACCATATAGAGGCTGCATACCAATTTTGAAATCAATCCCCTTGTAGAAGCCGAGAAAAATGCGACGAAAAATTCATGTCTTCACTACATTTCGTAACAAAGTCCACATTTCGTCAAACAGGAAGCACATATCCGACAGGACTCAAAACAGGACGTTTTTTACAACTAACCATATAGAGGCTGCATACCAATTTTGAAATCAATCCCTCTTGTAGAAGGTGAGAAAAATGTGACGAAAAATTCATGTTTTTACTACATTTTGTAACAAAGTCCACATTTCGTCAAACAGGAAGTACACATCCTACAGGATTCAAAATAGGACTTTCCTTACAACTAACCATATAGAGGCTGCATACCAATTTTGAAATCAATCCCTCATGTAGAAGCTGAGAAAAATGCGACGAAAAATTCATGTTTTCACTACATTTCGTAATAAAGTCCACATTTCGTCAAACAGGAAGTATACATATAACAGGTTTCAAAGTAGGACGTTCCTTACAACTTGCATACCAATTTTGGAATCAATCCCCCTTATAGAAGCCGAGAAAAATGCGACGAAAAGTTCATGTCTTCACTACATTTCGTAACAAAGTCCACATTTCGTCAAACAGGAAGTACATATCCGACAGGACTCAAAACAGGACGTTCCTTACAATTAACCATATAGAGGCTGCATACCAATTTTGAAATCACATCCTCATGTAGAAGGTGAGAAAAATGTGACGAAAAATTCATGTTTTTCCTTACAACTAACCATATAGAGGCTGCATACCAACTTTAAAATCAATCCCTCTTGTAGAAGCTGAGAAAAATGCGACGAAAAATTCATGTTTTCACTACATTTTGTAACTAAGTCCACATTTCGTCAAACAGGAAGTACACACCGACAGGACTCAAAATAGGACGTTCCTTTCAACTAACAATATAGAGGCTGCATACCAATTTTGAAATCAATCCCTCTTGTAGAAGCTGAGAAAAATGCGACGAAATTTTTTTTTGGACGAACGGACGGACAAGGTGAATGCAGTATAACCCCTCTCTAGCTTGAAGCTGGTTGTGGTCGCCGTCCAGCAGACCAGCATTCAGTCTTGCAACATCCATCTGTCTTCAAGTCCTGTTGTCTCAGCTATAGGGATTAAATTTACCCGTCTACGACCTCTCATGTGACGGATGGAGCATTTCACTCGGTAACATGTCTCTATTGTTTGTCAATTATTTTGTTATAGCAATCGTCCGTATACGTAGAACTACATGAGATAACATGTATGATAAATTACTCTTGAATATATATATTAAAAGTAGACACAACGAAATTTTTCCGCGACTTTTTTTCGAAAATCTTTTTTAGTAAATGTTTAAGGCTAACATGGCATACACTAATAGAAAGCTAATTTTTTGCCGCTCCAGGCCATGCATTATCATAGTATGATAATGCACAGTATGAAAAAGTTTTCCATTACCCTAACAGAAAATTTGATTCGAAAACAGAGGGAGTATACCCGGTTAACTGAACACCTGTATTTATTGTTGTAATGCCCGAGGGTCTATCAGATAATCAAAACACGTGGGTTGGGAGTTAATCTCGACTTCGTATAAAAGTAATTTTGTAAATACTTGATAAAGTATCAACAGAAACTTTTTACTTGTAAACATATTCACTTTAATTAGAATAAATGGTAAGTGAACATTGGTTCTGCAAATTTTATTCTTATTTTTACCCAAACATTTTTATGTAAATCAGTAATCAAATCAAAATTCTGTTTGTCTGTTTGTCCATAAGTCATCCGAATAAACAACAAACAAGTACCCTATATGCAAATAAGTAATCCATCGGCAATACATTCGGTGTCTTTTCATTGGGACCGTCTTGAACTTACTATGAGGCATGAGCAAAGCTCATTGTTGAAGGGCTCATGGTCATTTCAAGAGGAAAACAATAAAAACGTTTTCCCATTGCTTTGTCTTACCCTGTGTTTGTGGAGACTTTGTCTCAAGTACATTTAATCCATATCTCTCCATTGCTTACTATATCTGAAAAATATAAAAACTCACATGATCCAAATATTATGTTGGAAACCTTAGTAGCAAAACCAATATTTCCATCAGATGTAGCTTTTGCCTCTACTATCTTTCCAAACAAAGAATCATATGATGGTGGTGCCCCTGAAATGTTATGATAATTAGGAAAATTATAGATCCAGGTAATAAATTATACAGGTTCGAGGCTGACATATTGAGTAAAACAATCAACTTTCCAACACTTACGCAAAAAAAACATTGAAAAATAATGCTATGTGTTTATGTCTTCACGGATTTGACATTTCCGGACTGACAGTGCGACGGTGTCGCTTAAAGAGCACGACACAACTACTTGAAATCTCTCTCGGGTTTTATGGAAGCATACCCGGTAAGTGCTTCAGTTTTAAGTTTTATATATGTTACTTCTATGCGTTTGATGACCTGTCATGTATTGGATCTTCTATTTTGTCGTTTTCTTGCCATGTCTCTGGCCTTTGATTCTTATAATTTACGTCTTCTTTACCCTCCGTTGCTTTATATCAGCATCAGTTTTTAGGTTTTGAAACATTATTGCATGAAGTGAATAGAAAAAGCATTCTCCCAAATTGTCCAATTTGATATTCCAAATGCCATTGCATATTGATATTTTCACTCTGAAACATGAATACAAAATTACACCAACATGTACAATGATGTATAGAATATAGGTGTAAAACTCTTTTTTGTGACCAGGGAGATACAATAATTATTGGTCACCAGGGTAATAAACATTCTGAATTCTTTCTTTTCTCGTAAGAGGCGAAGTTTTTGCAAGGGCTAACACAGAAAAAAACAAAAACATTTAGCCTAGTCCTTTAATTCCAGCTTCTGCTACATAGCCGATTTCTTTCTCTTAATAATCAGAAATTCAAGGAATATTTACACCAGATATTTCCCAATGAGCTTGAAATTGGAGAGACTACTGATAAACCCACTTTTGCTTCGTACTTAGATCTTTTGATATACATTGACGAAATGGACGTTTGAAATCTAAGCTTTATGACAAACGTCATGATTTTAACTTCCCAATTGTGAACTTTCCCTTTCTGAGCAGAAAATAACCTACCTCTCCAGCCTATGGAGTGTTCATTTCACAGTTGATTCGTTACTGTCGAGCATGTAGTTTATACAGTGATTTTTTAATAGAGCAAAAATACTGTCCCGAAAGCTGCTAAGTCGGGGATTTTTTCAGCCTTTGTTACTTTCATTCCTTCAGATATTCTATGGCCGTCATCATAACATCATTGACAGATATGACGTGCCTGTGTCCCAAATGAAAACAGACATTTTTAGCTAGATCTCTCGCCTTCATGGATTTAACATAACCGGTTTGACTCACTGATAGTTTGACGGGTGCCGCTTAGCCGGAGCAGGACGTGCTTACCTTTCCGGAGCACCTGATGTCAATCCCGGTTTTCATGGAAGTTCACACTATGGATGCTTAATTTCTTATGTCATCCTTTAATTTCCGTGCCTTGTGACTGTCTCACGTCCCTGTTTTGTCTTTGTTTTTCTCTAAGATTGCTGTTTTTTTGTCATGTCTTTGGATTTTCATTTTTGTGATCATCACTTCTCTCGCTTCTTCGGTATTCTAATGCCATTGTTCCATGATTATGATCGAGAGTATATAATGCAATAATGCTAAAATCTGTGGGTCCTTAAAGCAGATAAATGATATTGCAAAACAAGAAAGCAAATTTATCTATCATTAAGTAAGCAAAAGCCAAAAATATCGAAAACAGGCGTTTTTGTGACAAAAAGATGACTGAATTTTTCGGAGTAAACCATTATAATTTCAAAGAAATATTAAGCATTTTCGCGATCTGTATAAGCAATATTAAGGCAAGATCAATTAGAAATATCATTAAATAGAAAAGCAGAAAAAAAGAATAGTTAGAAAACCGGGACAATCAGTTTTTATTGTCACTGAAAAAAAAGAAGAATTTGGTGAAGGTAAGGTTGGGACAAAAAGGGCAACGAGATTTGATTAATACCACTGAAATGAAGACAATTTTGTGGTCAGAATGTGCCTAATCCTAATAGACCATATCCGACCTATGGTATAAGGATTTACCAGACTACTTTGAAATACGTCACAGTATAGAAAACGTCACGTCATAGAGCCTAAAACGTCATGAAGTTGGTCACATGGGGCGAACATGTTTATGACGTAGGGCGGACAAACGACAACTGATGAATCTGAATACCAGAACTCGGATATGGTCTATTGGCTGCAATCTTTGACATTATATACAATAACAAATGTATCCAAGGATATTTTCTCTAGATGTGAACAATTTTGCAAAATTCAATCCTTTGATCTTAAAAAAGGTAAGTAAATAACCTTTGGTAGTCCTTTATATAATAGTGATTATTATGTTCTTGCCTTACTCAGGATTACTCTATAAAAAATGCATTTAAAGGTCGTCTTGTCTGTGATAACAGTGTAATTTGAAGAAAAATACTAGGTATAAGTGACCCCTAATTGGTCATCTCAAACATTTGTGACGCTCATATTTGTACCAAGTCAAACAGGGTCTCCAACAAGAAACATATTTTAATAAATGAACCTCCGAGAAATGCATCCTAAGACCTTTCTGAAACTATCAAAATTGGTCACAATATTCTTTGAGCGTTCACCTATAAAAAGTTTTGATTGGGTCCTTACTTTATCAAAATTGGTTAACTTTGATAACTTAGGGACACAATCAAAACTTTTGTAGGTATTCTGGTATTGAACTCTGTTGGAAAATGCACTCAAAGATTTCTCATCTTCAGGTAAGTGATAACCGAACCGTCAGACTACAAGCGAATAATCCAAGGACAAAGGCAATATCGGCAACAAGTAACAAACACATAATGAAGACACACATATAAAAATGAACAACACGGACCCAATAAAAAATCATGAGCCAGATCAGGGGCACCGATAGAGTAGGCATCTCCTGCTTCTAATAAGATACCGCTAAGTCTGAAATTGTTTTTCCAATAAAAATAAAAACTTTAAAACAATAGCCTTTGGATTTTGAAATTGGAGAGCTTTTTCAGACCAATTCTTACCTCACATAAATTAGACTTGATTGGTAAAATTCATTTTGAAATTATATCATTATTACCAGTGCATATTATGCACCTTTTTGCTGGCTATGAGAACAATAGCACGTTTATGGTTTCGCGAGACACAACTATTTCTCGACGCGAAGCGGAGGGAAATAGTTCGTGTCGAGGGAAACCATAAACTTGCTATTGTTCGAATAGCCGGTAAATAAGTGTTTTATTGTACCGAAATCAAACATTAAAGATATCAATGTGACGTCATCGATACATAGTTCACCGTCCTACTTAATGACCAGTAAATAGTTCACCGTCCTATTTAATGACCAGTAAATAGTTCATCACCAGTCAATAGTCCGTGAAACTAATGACCGGCAAATAGTCTGTTTGTGACAACTGTGAAAAATAATAAATTTATCAAATAAACAATTTATATAGAAAATACATACTGAGGTATGATAAAAAAAAATTAACACCATTATAAAAATGCCTACAAGGCTAAAAAAGCACAATCAAAGTAACTGGTACCATTCCAGGGAGACTCCATGAAAGCGTTAAACACTCATTTCCAATAGCGTCCTTGTATGATATTGATATATATATTAAACTAATTTAGATCAATATGACACACTTTTCATTGCTCAAAAGGGTTATTCTAGATGTTCTTTAAAATCAGTCTTAAACGTGTCGTGATTTTTAATAGCTTTATTTGAATTCGGACGCGCATTACAGTCGGTACATGAAAATAGAAGAAAAAAGATAGATGTGAAGTCTACTCTCATGATGTTTGCAAAAACATCATTGAATTGACTTTACAAAAATGTTTCAAGTACAAATGTAGACTGTCCATTTGTTATAAAAAATTTTGTGTGCGTGTCCAGATCGCAGTTCAACATTTAAGGTAGTTCGAGTCTAATAAGAATATCAGACAGATTTCTTTTTTATTTTAAGATAATTTGTTTTAACTCAAATGTTCCAAAATTTAAATAAAAATGATAAGTCACCAATGATCTTTTCATGCTTAGTTAATGATTTTAACTTCCAAATTGTGAACTTTCCCTTTCTAAACAGCAATATACCTACCTCTCCAGCCTATGGAGTGTACATTTTACAGTTGATTCGTTACTGTTGAGTATGTAGTTTATACAGTGATTTTTTTTAATAGAGCACAAACACTGTCCCAAAAGCTGCTTAGTCAGGGATTTGTTCAGCTCGGATATTCTATGGCCGTCACCTTGACATCATTGACAAATATGACATGTCTGTGTCCCAGATGAAAACGGACATTTTCAGGTAGATTTCACGTCTTCACGATTTTGGCATGATCGGTTTTCGCTCAACCCTGGATTGGCTCACTGAAAGTGTGACGGGTGCTGCTAGCAGAGCAGGATATGCTTACCCTTTCGGAGCACCTCATCATGTCACTCCCGGTTTTCATGGGAGTTCATACTATGAGTGTCGTCTTTTTATTTGCCGGTCATTAGTTTCAAGGACTATTGACTCGTGATGAACCATTTACTTCTCATTAAATAGGACGGTGAACTATTTACATTGTGGCTATTTCCTGTCCTTGTTTTGTTTTTGCCGTTTTGCCATGTCTTTTGACTTCGATTTTTGTGGTTATCGCTTCCCTTGTTCCCTTTGGTATTATGCTGCCTTTTTTCCCTGTATTAGGCCTTAAAAAATCAGACAAATTCAGTATTTTTCAGCAACATTTACAAAGAATAAATAGGGAACCATGAGGACATGCTTATTTGTTAGCATTCATATGAAAAAAATATCAGATCGATTTTTTTTTATATTTTAGAGAGAAACACTTCAGTTATCTGTTGAGCAGGAAAATCCATAATGTCACCGTCTCATCAAGAGAGATAGTATATGTTGTTTACTGCATGGAAAATATTTACCGCAAAAGGAAGATAATCGGCAGGAAAGATGTAAATCGAAATGTCATTGGCTGAAAGCCATTGACAAAGTTTTTCTTGTGTCTTGGGTCAAGCGGTTCGCATTTCTATGCATAAAAAATTGTCTGGAATTTACTTTTTATGTATAGAATTCACGGTGCTCTCACCAGATAAAAATTGCTCGATTTTCTTGGACAAGTTATTTTTTTCGGTTGAGATTTAATAATGTGATCACTACGTTTTGCTTCAAAATTTGTAACTTATTTTAGTTTTCGTTTCGGAAATGCATTAATTGGTAAACATATTTCGTGATTTCCTCTAACATCACTACAGGTAGCTTTAATGGCACGGTTTAGGTAGTCCGTTTAAATTGTGCTGAACATGTAACCTCATCCAAGAGAAACATCCCTAAAATTATTTAATGGCTTTTGATCCGGATGGGAGATGCAGACTCTTGGGTGCCTCTGTTTATGTTTTGCTTTCAAAGATTTTCCTATCTTTTTTTCTTTCTATCTAATATGTTTTAAAGTTGTTTTATGCAGAAATGATATTAATGTATTATCTATCCTACCATTTTACCCGATATATTTCAACCTACTAGTATTAGGTACGATATTTCAATATCAAAAGAAATGATACATTGACGACAATTTGATAAATGACCATTCTCTTTTTGATATCGTGTTCAGATGAATGGGTTAATACGACATATTATAAAAACAACAGATGTCAATGCAGTTTTTCTGCATGTTCACTCCTCCGCATCACGTATTTTATGTGGGAAAGATACACAATTTTTGGAGTAACACTCTCAGCAATAAAGAATAAGTATATTTCACTGCTGTCATGCTTATCATTAATAATTACATATCTATGTACTTACCTTCAGCCATCACTAAATGTTACCAGTTCCCAATCTGTAACATATGCAAATAACAGTAAATAATTGTCTGTAGTCTGAGCCAAATCAATCAAAACACACTAGATAATTATCATCATTGATACATGTACAAATGATGCCTCCCTCCTGTCAGTTTACAACACAAGTAATTTCGACAGTTTTGAATAAATAGCTACGAATTAATATTTTTATTACAAAAGGCTCTCAAGAGTATAAATTGGTCACCTGGACCACATTGACCGGAAGTTCACCCAACAGTTATTAAATTGTTTCCCATAAACCGCAATCTTGCATTACATATGAATATGCTTTGTTTTGGGTAGTTTTAACCTGGAGATGGGATGCTGTCTCCTTGACATTTACCCAATTTCCTTCCCTTTTCATAATTTACATATTAAAAAACACCCTAAAACTAGTGCGCCCTTATTTCGGCAAATTATTATATGGTTTCAAAATGGGTCAAATGTTTAAATGATGCCTTAACAATATTAACATATTTTTTTAAAAGATCACAAAAAACATTAGGAGAATGTTTGGTACCAAGTTATTTGAGAAGAAAAACCTTTGAATGAATTTCTCAGTGTAAAACTATTCTTTATTTGCAGTATTAGAACCAAATTTGGTCCCAATGGGCCTTTAGTTTATGAGGAGAAGACAGTTGAATATTCTTTCTATTGGATCTAACAGTCACTTATTTTTCCTGCAGTCTGTCGTCGTAGATGGGGATTTGTGGGACATAGTTTAAGGGGTCATCCAAGGAATATTTTGACCAAGTTTAATGTGTTTCGTATTTTCAGAGAAGATTTTCAATTACATCGGCAAACGAATACCGAAGCAAGAATGAGGAAAGGGGAAATTCCAAAATCATAAATCCAAAATCACGGCAATTCACAGCAACACGAATTGAGACAGTATGACAAAGACACAACAAACAAACAAAAATGAACTAAAACGCTACAAAACTAAAGCACTAGCAGTGTGAACCCCTATAAAAACTGAGGTATCATCAGGTGCTCCGGAAACTAACTAGTGTGAAGCTAGCCCACAATAACAGCCGACAACAACCGCTAGCCCACAATAAGCCAGCCCACAATAAGAAAGGATGCGTTCGACAAATTTCTTGGAAATTTGTATACAGATCAATGAAAATGATAAAAAAAATTAAAATCTTAATTGATATAAGGGTAATTATACGATATATTGATTCTTAATTAAACT
>MJUU01067988.1:6503-30590 GCA_002080025.1 Modiolus philippinarum | reverse complement strand
GACTTAGTCAATTTTTCATTATTCTGTGTGTCCGTCACAACTTTCGTAAAGCTTTTCTCTGCAATGGTAAATGATACAAACTTGAAATTTTGTCAGAAGCTTTGTGTAATCATGCCATATTGTGGGATGCATTTTCAGACCTGTCGGGATGCTACTTTCTGTTTACCGACTTATTTAATTATACCCCCGCTCTGGAGGAGGAGGGGGTATACTGTTTTACCTGTGTCCATCATTCCGTCATTCCGTAATTCCGTCATTCCGTCATTCCGTAATTCCGTCCGTCACAACATCGTAAAGCTTTTCTCTGCAATGGTAAATGATACAAACTTGAAATTTTGTCAGAAGCTTTGTGTAGTCATGCCATAATGTGGGATGCATTTTCTGGCCTTTCGGGATGTTACTTCCTGTTTACCGACTTAGTCAATTTTTCATTAATATGTGTGTCCGTCACAACTTTCGTAAAGCTTTTCTCCGCAATGGTAAATGATACAAACTTGAAATTTTGTCAGAAGCTTTGTGTAATCATGCCATATTGTGGGATGCATTTTCAGACCTGTCGGGATGCTACTTCCTGTTAACCGACTTAGTCAATTTTTCATTATTCAGTGTGTCCTTCACAACTTTCGTAAAGCTTTTCTCTGCAATGGTAAATGATACAAACTTGAAATTTTGTCAGAAGCTTTGTATAGTTATGCCATATTGTGGGATGCATTTTCGAACCTTTGGGTTGCTACTTCCTGTTTACCGACTTAGTCAATTTTTCATTATTCTGTGTGTCCGTCACAAATTTCGTAAAGCTTTTCTCTGCAATGGTAAATGATACAAACTTGAAATTTTGTCAGAAGCTTTGTATAGTTATGCCATATTGTGGGATGCATTTTCAGACCTGTCAGAATGCTACTTACTTCCTGTTTACTGACTTAGTTTAATTTTCATCATCCCGTCCGTCCCTCACAACTTTCATAATTTTCATCATCCCGTCCGTCCCTCACAACTTTCATACAGCTTTTCTCTGCATTGGTAAATGATACAAACTTGAAATTTTGTCAGAAGCTTTGTGTAGGCATGCCATATTGTGGGACACATTTTAAGACTTGTGGGGTACTACATTTTGTTTACCAACTTTGTCAGGTTATTAGAGACTGGAAGATGAGTGCGGGGGTATTACTAGTGAGCATTTGCTCACAGATCCCTTGTTATGTTCATAGGTCATCAAAGATGGCTGTCAGCAGAGAATGTAGTGCTGCATATGACCCAGGTGAGCGATACATGCTCCTGAAAGCCCCTGGCCTGAAATGCCATTTGAGCTATTTCCATCTCTTGGCATCTGTCAATGGCTGTCTTTGTCCATTGTTCTTCCATCTGTCATAAAGTTTTTCAAAAATCTTCTCCTCAGATACCATTAAGCCTATTTTAATCAAACTCAGCCTAAATCATTACCAGGGTATCTAGATTCAAAATTGTGTTGGATTAGTCCTAAGACAAACAAGATGGTTACCGTTAATGAAAATTTATCATTTCTGATCTGGCTGCCAGCACTGAAGATATTTTAAAATTAATCCCTAAGAGAAAACAAAATTTTCATAATCATGCTCTGAAACTATGGAGGAAAATTTCAGTTGAACTGTTGAATGTTGGAAGGTCCTGAAGAAAGATTACTCATTTGGTAATTACTCATTTTGTTAGAAGTCTGGATAAACAAGGCTGCTGGGTAGAAACATACTATAAGCAAATTTCTATGGGACCCTGTTGGAAAATCATACAATCAGATGAGAGAACAGCAATAAAAGGATGTTCCATTGGTTGATTTTACCATGTTTTTGTAGAGACTTTGTCTCATATTCATTTACTCCATATCCTCTCATTGTTTATTTATTTATTTGATTATCTCCTCTGAAAGCACTGGAGAAAATTCAAGTTCACTTTGCAGGAATGATAAATGGGGGACCCTTTACAATACACTGCTCATGCTTTTTTGTAGTCTGACAAAAAACAAACCCACCATTGGAGAACATTCAATATTAACATTGAACCTAATGCAAAAAAAATTTCATTATCAGCTCTGAAAACATAGCTATTAAAACAAAAGGTCCAGTTCTATAAAGAATTGCTCTTTTCAATTGGAACCATTAATAGTACATGGCTGCCAGTCATTGATATAGCTTAACATTACACCCTATGGTATTATATAGTAATTCATTTTTTTATTTTATTTGTAGCCTGTTTTAGTCCAGATGTTTGGCCAGGTCTTTTCACAAAATAGTGTAGACAAGCAAAAGAACATGTATGTATAGTTGGTAATGCATAATTTTTATCAGAAAAAATTCAATTACTACAAAATTTCTTATAGTCCATTGTGAATGACCTTACCGGTCTACTAGTTCCTATTGTGTAACCTATTTAGCAATTTGAGTAGTCTGTACCTGTTTTTTTTTACCAACTGGTATTGCTATACTACAACATATATTGGAAAAAAGTTTTTGGAGGCTTGCTTTTGTTAGCTAATCAACACACTTAGTGTCATTTTATATTGTTCAACAATACTATTGTGTATCAGTCTGTTATGGCCTGGGGAGGTTTTATCTTGATTTGTTGATGAAAGTAGGGACTATATATAGTTTATATTTAATGAAAAAAGAATGTACTTTATTAAATTATTACAATAACATCATTTAAAAATGAGTATTGCAATATAAATAAAGGGAATTTGAATTGGCTCTAAACATTTTCTTCCATTAATTGAATAGATTTATCTCTTTATAAGATAATACTTTTTCAAGGTAAAACCTCCCCAGGCCATAACAGATTGATATAAAATAGTATTGTTGAACAAAAGGACACTGAGTGTGTTGATTAACTAACAAAAGCAAGCCTCCAAAAACTTTTTCCAATATATGGCTTACATGTATTGCCGGCTTTGTGATGAAAACAAACACAAAAGTTTTTTTTTCGTTTTGTCAAAAAATTTGAAATTTTGATATACCTGAGATAACAGTATAAGGCAAATAGTTTCTTTCCCCTACAAAATATACCCCCGTAGAAAAGAAAACATGTTGGTTGGAAAAATTAAAGATTACGGCACAAAAGGTGCATAAAACTATTGGAACTATCACCGGAAATAGTGTATGTCTCCCTGTCAAAGGATAAAATTGTAATACCAGACCCTTTGTCATTTTTGCCCATACCATAACCGGCACTTATTTTGGCAAGTCTATCTATAATTTGTCATACCAGACCCTTTCTCATTTTTGCCCATAACATAACCGGCACTTATTTAGGCAAGTCAATATATAATTTGCCCAGTTTAACTCTTATTTAATAAATTGTTCTTGTCTCCAACCAAAGGGGGTAGGAAAATCGAAGTATCATTGGGTTTGAAATTGAATGCCATTGACGGTGTTATTTTTTCATTTTATGTTACCTATGGGGAATCTATGAGAATCAATGAAAAAGTGACTAGTCTACAAACGGAAAAGGCTTTTAATGCCTTATTGAATAGCAAAGTACCACTTATGTATCAAAGAAATTTGGTGCTAATTCTGATGTCGTGATGAATGAATGTAAGCCAAAAGAGTGTCATGTGAAACAGTGTCAGGGTGTGATTTTGTATTGAAAACCATTAATAGAGACTGAAAGTAATCATTCTAGTGTTTAATACGATCCAATAATGAGGCTGGACAGTATTTCATGATGGACACTAAATAATTTTATATGTATACAAAAACTTGCAAAATTTTGTCAATAGTTGTCAGATTTAATTTTTATAAGGCACGAAACATTTGATTTTCAGGGGGCCTGAGATTTTTACCTGAGCCGGGAAATTTTTTCGCCCCCTTCGCTGGCCAGATTATTTTTTTTCTCATTCACTTTGCTAGGAAATTTCGTCGAGCCGGGCTTTTTTTCTAATGGACAGAATCAGGGTCAGATTATTTTTTTCGGCCCAGATGCTAGTCAGAAAATTTTTTGCTTCACTGATTACGGGAAAAAGGGGGATAGTTTGAGGTTTATCCATAGGTTTAAGTTTCTTTTCTGTGCTATTATCATTAAACACACATTAAATTAAATACCCATTAGGGTATAATTTAACAAATATCATAACTAAAATATATCCGTGCAACCAACTTCATGCTTTACTGATCATGAAATATAGCATTGTTCAAAACAGTTTTGAGGCGGGGCATTGTGTCCATAAGACACATATTCTTGTTTTATCAAGCCAGTATGCCAAGACATAACAACAATATTAGTGACAGTATTGTGATGTCACTTCCTACAGTGACTAGAAATCTTTTATTTCTTTGCTGGCAATGAGGTATTAATTTAACTGGGAAAACTTGTAATCATCGCTATATATATGTAATAAAAATAAATTTGCAAGAAATTTGTAAAAGTTAATATACAGAAAAAAAAATGAAAAGCTGAAAGTGTAGTATGACTTTTTCAAAGGAAAAACATTCTCCCCATTGCTATACTGTTAATACAAGTTTGCTAACCAAATATGTAAGTTAGATTTAATGATGTCACTAATGAGTTATTCTTACCTTCCTTACAGACCATTTGTTGATGCTTGGAGAACATGCAAAATATCAGGAGATGTTTTGCAAGAATCAATGAAACACAGAATTGGAAAAGACATCATATATTTTCCTATAGAATCATTTCTGGTGTCACTAGATTTATATGATAGAGTTCATCAAAGTGTTGATTTTGACAGCAAAGAAATCAAGCAATTACAAGTTTCAAATGATAGTCATCTCAAAATGTTTGAACGTATGCGTTATGATATTTGTAAATTCTTCTCAGATCAAAAATACTACCATGAAGAGCAGAATTATCTTCAGGTAATTTATTGTTGATTATAGTTGAATTGTTATTTTCTTGAATTACATATGTAAGTATATATATGTGCTGTAAAAATATACTTTTATGAAAAATGTTCAAGACTCTGTACATAGATGTGACAACCGAAGTTGTATTAGCTATTCGCTATTTCAATGTTAAACCTGCTGTCTTATCCAGCTATTTGAAAATTGTGAAATGATTCTGAAAATATAATTTTATGAGACTTATTTCCCTTTTTTGTTATGATTGCTTTTTTTCTTGGAAGAGCAATTGTGAGATGCATATTTTCCCTCCCAATAACACCACCTGGTATCCACTAATCCTCCTAAAATGCTGATTGGAATTTCATGAAACTAATGTAGGTAATTAATTACATATTGTAGATGTGCACCATGTATTTTGTTTTCCAATAATTCTTTTTTTTCCTGATTTTTGACATGTTTTGGACTTTGTCATTTTAGCTCAATGCAAACCATATGGTGACCTCCTGGTAATTTTGATTTAATTCAAATTTTAACTGATTTTGCTTTAAACCAGCCTGAAAGAAAACAAACCTGGAACACCAAAAACTTTTGTTAAAAAGAATTGTCAGTGTGAGCTGTTGCCATTATTTAGCATCTATGGTCAGTCTCTCCATTGTCCATTAGCTTCTCATAATTTGACTATCTGCTCTGAAACTACTGTATCAAATAAAACTAAACATTAAGGAATGATGTGTGGAAGATTTCTTACAAAGATTGCTCATTTCATTCTGCTCCAAAAAAAAAAAATATGGTTGTCTGCACATAGTTTAGCATTAGATCCTATGTGAAGAAAACATACTTTAATTAATTGTCTAAAGATGAATCAAGTGAGTATGAATGACTACATCTTTCAAGTTACAAATTGAGATAGACAATTTTCAGATTGAGATTTTTTTTTGAAATTGGGAGATTTTTATCCCCCCAGATCATGGATCGGGGGTATATTATTTTTGTCCTGTTTGTGTGTCTGTCTTTCTGTCTGTCAGTGTGTCCAAAACTTTAACCTTGGCTATAACTTTTGAACTATTAAAGATAGACTTGTCATACTTGGCAGGTATATAGATCTAATCAAGAGAAACATAAATATGCTCCAAAAAATTAGGTCAGGTCAAACGTCAAGGTTACAGAGGTCAAAATTTAAGTCTTAGATTCCATTTTCGTATGTTTTGTATGTAAAGGAAGATAACTCTAACCAAAATATTAAGATTCCATTGTTAGCTCACCTAAGTGAGGGTGGCTTATGTGATACGCCTAATGTCGGCGTCGGCGTCCATGTCCGCGTCCGGTAAAGTAGAATGGTTAAAGTCCATTTCCGCTCACTGACATGTTCCACATCAACCATATTGGTATGTGTGATGTATTTTGGGATGACAACAACAATGCATGCTTCGGATGCTGTCTGTGACCTACATTTTACCCATGAGTGACTTGGTTAGGTAGAATGGTTAAAGTCCATTCCCGCTTATTGACGTGTCCCACATCAACCATATTAATATGTGTGATGCATTTTTGGATGACAATAACAATGCATGTTTTGGATGCTGTCTGTGACCTACATTTTATGCATGAGCAACTTGGTTAGGTAGAATGGTTTAAGTCCATTCCAGCTTACTGACATGTCCCACATCAACAATATTGGTATGTGTGATGCATTTTGGGATGACAACAACAATGTATGCTTCGGATGCTGTCCGTGACCTACATTTTAGGCATGAGCGACTTGGTTAGGTAGAATGATTAATGTCCATTCCTGCTTACTGACATGTCCCACATCAACCATATTGGTATTTGTGATGCATTTTTCGATGACAACAACAATAAATGCTTGGGATGCTGTCTGTGACCTACATTTACGCATGAGCACCTTGGTTAGGTAGAATGGTTAAAGTCCATTCCTGCTTACTGACATGTCCCACATCAACCATATTGGTGTGTATGGTGCATTTTTGGGATGACAACAACAATGCATGCTTAGGATGCTGTCTGCGATCTACATCTTACGCATGACCGACTTGGTTAGGTAAAATGGTTAAAGTCCATTTCCGCTCACTGACATGTCCCACATCAACCATTTTGGTATGTGTGATGCATTTTTCGATGACAACAACAATGAATGCTTGGGATGCTGTCTGTGAACTACATTTTATGCATGAGTGACTTGGTTAGGTAGAATGGTTCAAGTCCATTCCCACCTACTGACATGTCCCACATCAACCATATTGGTATGCATGATGCATTTTTATACCCCCGCTCCGTAGGAGAGGGGTTATACTGTTTTACCCTTGTGCGTCTGTCTGTCCGTTCGTCTGTCCGTCCGTCCGTTCGTCCGTCCGTCCGGAACATCTTTCGTCAAGGATTTCTCAGCTTGTGTAAGTAGTAATGATTTGATATTTGGTCTGAAGCTTTAGTATGGTTAGTTGTATCGTGTCTCCCCATTTCAAGTCCGTAACTCATCTACTTCCTATTTGACGATAACTTTGAGTTTTTCCCATTATGGCTATATACTGAAATTTTTCGTCAAGGATTTCTCAGCTTGTGTATGTAGTAATAATTTGATAATTGGTCTGAAGCTTTAGTGTGATGAGTTGTATTGTGTCTTCCCATCTCAAGACTGTAACTCATCTACTTCCTGTTTGACGATAACTTTTGAGTTTTTCCCATTATAGCTATATACTGAAATTTTTTGTCAAGGATTTCTCAGCTTGTGTATGTAGTAATGTTTTGATATTTGGTCTGAAGCTTAAGTATGATGAGTTGTATCGTGTCTCCCCATTTCAAGTCCTTAACTCAACTACTGTTTGACGAAAACTTTGGTTTTTTCCCATTATAGTCATTTATTGAAATTTTTCGTCAAGGATTTCTCAGCTTGTGTATGTAATAATGATTTGATATTTTTTGTGAAGCTTTAGTATGATGCGTTGTATCGTGTCTCCCCTTTTGGTGTCAGTTACTCATCTACTTCCTGTTTGACAATAACTTTGATTTTTTTTCCCATTATAGCTATATATTGAAATTTTTCGTTAGGATTTCTCAGCTTGTGTGTGTAGTAATGTTTTGATATTTGGTCTTAAGCTTTAGTATGATGAGTTGTATCGTGTCTCCCCATGTCAAGTCCATAACTCATCTACTTCCTGTTTGACGATAACTTTGATTTTTTCCCATAATAGCCATTTATTGAAATTTATCGTCAAGGATTTCTCAGCTTGTGTATGTAGTAATGATTTGATATTTTGTGTGAAGCTTTAGTATGATGAGTTGTATCCTGTCCCTCCATTTCAAGTCCGTAACTCATCTACTTCCTGTTTGACTATAACTTTGATTTTTTCCCATTAAAATTTTTCATCAAGGATATTTCGGCATGTTTATGTAGTAATGATTTGATGTTTGATGTTAAGCTTAAGTATGATTAGTTTTATCGTGTCTTCTCTTTTCAAGTCCATAAATTGATCATCTACTTTCTGTTTGACGGTAACTTTATTTTTCACTGCAACTATGCCAATGCTTGTATTGTGTCCACACTTATACTGTGTCCACGCTTGTATTATGTCCACACATACTAAACTTAGCATTGCCATATTGATTCAGGGCTCAATGAGCAGGGGTATAACTGGCTGCCATTTGGCGACAAGTCTTGTTGATATTGGTCTTGGTGCAAACAAGAGGCCAAAAGATGCTGATTTTTGTCTCGCCTGCAACGAATGTCGCTGAGCGAGATTCCGTTGTCGTCGGCGGCATCAACAATTGCACAAGTTTTTCATAGGTTGAATAGAGTCATTTAATCTTTATATAATTGTGTCAAAATTGGACAAAAGCTAGGTAATGGTCAGAAAATTACCTCTAGCTAAAAAAAAATGAAAAATTTATTTTTGTTTTTCCATATTTTTTCCGTATTTGGACTTAGTTTTTTTAAATGCTATCCCACAAATTAAAGTTTTTTAGATGGTGAATAAACTAATTAAATCATATTGGAATATCATAAAAACTGGTCAGAAGCTAGAAGATGTTCTGAAAATTACCTCCAGATGAAAATTTTGAATTTTTTTTTCTTCATTTTTCCATATTTTTTCCATATTTGGACTTAATTTTTTTTTTTGCAAAAAAATTGAATGTTAACCCACATATTAAAGTTTTTTAGAAGTTGAATAAAGTTAGTAAATCTTATTAGAATTTATTGAAAAGTGGTCAAAACTTAGATGACGGTCAGAAAATTATCTCCAGCTGAAAAAATTGGAAATTTTTGTTTTTTTTGTTTTTTGCATATTTTTTGTGTATTTGGACTTAGTTTTTTGCTAAAAATTTCAATGTTAATCCACAAATAAAAGTTTTTTAAGAAAGTGAATTAAGTGTTTGTGTCTTAACAGAATTTCATTAAAATTGGACATTGCTGCATGCAGTGTGCAGATATGGAACAAGCTGTTGGAATTTTCATTGAGGTTCCAACTTTGGTAAATTTTCTGAAAATATCAAAGACCAATAATTTTTGATATTTTTGCATATAATTTTGAAAATAAGGCAATTCTTTAATGCCAAACATAATTTTGAACATGGAAGAAATAAAAAACAGGGTTCCAACATTGGTAATTTTCCTGGAACTGTCCAAGACATGCAATTTTTTGAAATTCTTCTTAGCAACCATGGTTTTTGAGTGAACTTGAAATAAACAAACATTTTAATGAATAAAATTGCAAAAATTGTTTATTCCAATTTTTGGTAGATTTCCTGGAACTCTCTTAGACCAATTAATTTTTGGAATTCTACCTAGCAACCATACTTTTTAAAAAATATATTGATGAAAACAGTAATTTTCAATAATGGAATTGAAAAAATATTTGATTCCAATTTTGGTAAATTTCCTGAAACTGTTCAAGACATGCAATTTTTTGAAATTCCTCTTAGCAACCATGGTTTTTGAGTGAATTTGAAATAAATAAACATTTAAATGAATAAAATTGCAAAAATTTGTTGTTCCAATTTTTGGTAAATTTCCTGGAACTCTCTTTGACCAATTAATTGTTTGAAATTCTACCTAGTAACCATACCTTTTTAAAAATATATTGATGAAAACAGTAATTTTCAATAATGGAATTCCAAAAATATTTTATTCCAACATTGGTAAATTTCCTGAAACTGTCCAAGACGTGCAATGTTTTGAAATTCTTCTTAACAACCATGGTTTTTGAGTGAATTTGAAATAAACATTTTAATGACTAAAATTGCAAAAAGTTTTGATTCCAATTTTTGGTAAATTTCCTGAAACTTGATCTTGGACCTATTAATTTTTGGAATTCTACCTAGCAACCATACTTTTTATACGACCGCAAAAATTTTGTGGTCGTATATTGGTATGGTGCTGGCGTCGTCGGCGTCTGTGGACAGCCTTACTTTGCTTCTAGTGGACGGATCATTATGAAATTTTAGTATGATGTATCTTGGCACATGCGTAAACAGAGGGTTTTAATTTTGAGTTGGTGGCCAAAAAGGGGTGAAATTGGGTGTTTTCACATTTTTGACTGTAGAATCTTTATTCATTATTGGATTTTGATGGGGTTTGTTTCAGTGTGCTCCTGAGAACATTTCCAATCAGGGGTATGCCAACGGATTTCACGTAGCATGTACCGCTCACGAGATAAATGGGGCCCAGCAGGGGCAAATCTAAAAAAAAAAATTTTTTTTTAATTTTTAGTCCGATTTTGATGCAGTTTTTTTCAATGGATTCCTTGTGAAAAATTAATATGGCGCTCAGCTATTAGATTTTTGATAACTTGTTTCCTTTCCCAGCTATGAGGGGCCTAACAGGGCCAAAATTGCGAATTTGCAGATTATGTAGAATTTTTATTTTTCATCAGATTTTGAATCAATCAATCAATCGATGGGATTTTTTTCTTTGGATTCCTCTTGATCTAAGCTTTCAATAGTATTTTAACAGATTTTGCGTAGCTCTTACCGTTTCCGAGCTACAAGGGCTTAAGGGGGCCAAAATTGCAATTTTTCTAAATATGTCAAATCTTTATTTTTTATCGGATTTCGATGGGATTTTTTCTTTGGATTCCTCTTGATCTAAGCTTTCTGTAGTATGTTAATGGATTTTGTGTAGGTCTTACTGTTTTAAGCTACAAGGGGTCAAAGGGGCCAAAAATGCAATTTTTATACGACCTCAAAAATTTTTGCGGTCGTATATTGGTATGGTGCTGTCGTCGTCGTTGGCGTTGTCGTTTTCGTCGTTGTCAGTAGACACTTTTGTTTTTGGTCAATAACTTCAGTTCCAGTTGATCTATCCTTATGAAATTTTAACACAATGTTCCTTGGCACAAAAGGAAGGCTTGGCTTTGTTTTGGTCATTGTGGCCCCATCTGTCTTTGAAAAAGGGGCCAAAAAGGGTTAAATTTGATGTTTTCTTATATTTGACTGTAGAATCTTTATTATTTATTGGATTTTGATGGGGTTTCTTTCAGTGTCCTGCTGAGGAAATTTCCAGTCAGTAGTATGTTCACGGATTTCACGTAGCATGTACTTTCATTGGGATTTTTTTCTTTAGATTCCTCTCATTGTAATCTTTCAGTAGTATGTCAACAGATTTTGCGTAGCTCTTACAGTTTCCGAGCTATTAGGGGTCAAAGGGGCCGAAATTGCAATTTTTAAAAATATGTAAAATCTTTATTTTACATCAGATTTTGATGGGATTTTTTGGTTTGGATTCCTCTCATTGCAAGCTTTCAGAGTTATGACAACAGATTTGGTGTAACTCTTACGGTTCTCACTCTATAAGGGGTCAAAGGGGCCAAAATTGCAATCATTAGAACTATGTGAAATCTTTATTTTCATCAGATTTTGATTGGATTTTTTTCTTTGGATTCCTCTCATTTTAAGCTTTCAGAGTTATGCCAACATATTTGGCATAGCTCTTACCATTTCAGAGTTGTAAGGGGTCAAAGGGTTTTTGAGTGAATTTGAAATAAACAAACATTTTAATGACTAAAATTGCAAAAAGTTTTGATTCCAACTTTTGGTAAATTTCCTGGAACTCGATCTTAGACTAATTAATTTTTGGAATTCTACCTACCAACCATACTTTTTAAAAAATATATTGATGAAAACAATAATTATCAATAATGGAATTGCAAAAATATTTGATTCCAATTTTGGTAAATTCCTGAAACTCTTAAACACCAGTTATTTTTTGGAATACAGAAAGTATATAAATGTTAGTATTGTCCTGATTATAATGATACCTTACTGAGCAGGCGAGACACATGGTTCCGAGGAACCTTTATAAATTTTTTTGACAAAGGCCCAATGATGTGGATTTTGATAACTGTGGCATGTGACGCAAACTCATCCTGCATTTTTATTTCGCCCCAACCAAGTTGAGGGGGCCTATTGGAAAACCCCAGCATCTGCATCCACATCTTCATCCGCGTCCGCATTTAAATTTATATCTAAGTTACTATGCAGGATGGGGTCATCAAACTTTGCATGCAGGTACATCTTGGGTTGACTCACAACCTCCAAGAAAATTAGGGCTCTCTGACCTATATTTTCCACTTGAGTGCCTTGCATTTAAATTTTAACATCCAAGTTCATATCTCAGTAACTATATATATAGTATGATCATCTAACTGTGCATATGCATGCATCTCTGATGATAGGTCAGCATCTTGGCAAAATTTGGTCACTTTGACCCACATTTCCACTTGAGTGACTTACATTCAAGTTTACATCCGAGTTCAGATCTCAGTCACTGGATATGGTAGGATCATCTAACCTTGTACATGCATGCATCAGCATCCAGGCAAAATTAGGTCATTTTGACCTACATTTTCTGCTTGAGTGACTTACATTCAAGTTTACGTCTTGAGTTCAAATCTTAGTCACTTAACATGGTAGGATCATCTAACCTTGCAGATGCATGCATCTGTGATGGTAGGTCAGCGTCCAGGTTAAATAAGGTCACTTTGACCTACATTTTCCGATTAAGTGACTTACATTCAAGTTTACATCTACGTCCAGATCTCAGTCAGTGGACATTGTAGTATTATCTAACCTGGCATGAGCATGCATCTCTGATGGTAAGTCAGCATCCAGGCTAAATTAAGTCACTTTAACCTACATTTTCTACTTGAGTGACTTGCATTCAAGTTTATGTCAGAGTTCAGATCCAAGTCACTGTACATGATAGGATTATCTAACCTTGCATATGCATGCATCTCTGGTGATAGGTCAGCATCCAGGGAAAATTAGGTCACTTTGATCTACATTTTCTGATTGAGTGACTTAGATACAAGTTTATGTCCAAGTTCAAATCTCAGTCACTGTACATGGTAGGATTATCTAACCTTGCATATGCATGCATCTCTGATGTTAGGTCAGCATCCAAACAAAATTAGGTCACTTTGACCTATATTTTTCTGCTTGAGTGACTTACATTCAAGTTTATGACCAAGTTCAGATCTCTGGTACTGTACATGGTAGGATGATTTTGCATGTGCATGTGCATGCATCTTATGGTAGGTCAACATCCAGACAAAATTAGGTCTCTTTAACCTACATTTTATGCATAATTGACTAACATAAATGCATACATCAGATTTCATATCTCAGTAACTGTATATTGTAGGTTCATGTAACCTTGTATATGCATGCATTTTTGATAGCAGGTCATCATATGGGTTGCTGTAACAATGTGCCATAATGCGGCAAACTTTGTATTCTTTGATTACCTATGTTTGAATAAAGGTATGAAATCTCTATGCAGAATTGTTACATATAGTCTGTAGATTTGCAAAAGGCATACGAAATTTTGATTCCAGTTCCAACTTTGGTAAATTTCCTGAAAATGTCACACTCTTATTTCTTTGAATTTGAGCTAATGATCTTTTTTGAGAAGTATTTTGTAGACAACAAAATTTTGAAAAATTAGAATTCAAAAATGCAGTTCTAGGTTTGGTTAATTTCCTGAAAGTCTAAAGATCAACTTATTTTTTAGAATTCTACATAGCAACCATACCTTGCCTTGTTTACTTTTGTTTTCAAAATTGTGACTTTTTGGTCGCATTTTTTTTCAGCAACTACACATGACAGCCACTTGATATTTTTTATGGTGCATCAATATAGGGTCCTATACTGCCTCTCCCTTTTTTAACAACATTGCATCACCACTTCCTGTTTACCGACTTTGTGCCGTTTAACTGTCATTTTCCACATTGTGACTTTTTCGTCACATTTTTCTCAGCAACTGCACAATACGGCATTTTGATATTCGGCATGCCAGATCCAGTATCTTTATGTCCGGCATCCTTCTCATATTATTTACATCTTATTTTTCTCTGCAACTGTGTTGATCCTTGTATTGTGTCCACACACACTTACTTTTGCATTTACCATATTGGTTCAGGGTTCAATGAGCGGGGGTATTACTGGCTGCCATTCTGGAACAGCTCTTGTTAGCTCACCTCACAAAGTGAGGGGGGCTTATGTGATACCCCTAGCGTCCACGTCGGCGTCCACATCCAGTCAGGAAGAATGGTTAAGGTCCATTCTTGCTTACTGACATGCCCCACATCAACCATATTGGTATGCCTGATGCATTTTGGGAAGACGACTGGAATGCATGCTTCGGATGCTGTCTCTGACCTACATTTTACGCATGAGTGACTTGGTTAGGTAGAATGGTTAAAGTTCATTCCCGCTTACTGACATGGTCAACATTAACCATACTGGTATGTATGATGCATTTTGGGATGACAACAACAATGCATGCCTCGGATGCTGTCTCTGACCTACATTTTACGCATAAGCGACTTGGTTAGGTAGAATGATTAAAGTCCATTCCAGCTTACTGACATGGCCCACATCAACCATATTGGTATATATGATGCATTTTGGGATGAGGACTGGAATGCATGCTTCGGATGCTGTCTGTGACCTACATTTTACGCATGAGCGACTTGGTAAGGTAGAATGGTTAAAGTCCATTCCCGCTTACTGACATGGCCCACATCAACCATACTGGTATGCATGATGCATTTTGGGATGACAGCAACAGTGCATGCTTCGGATGCTGTCTCTGCCCTACATTTTACACATGATAGACTTGGTTAGGTAGAATGGTTAAAGTCCATTCCCACTTACTGACATGGCCCACATCAACCATACTGGTATGCATGATGCGTTTTGGGATAACAACAATAATGCATGCTTTGGATGTTGTCACTGACCTACATTTTACGCATGACTGAATCTCTTTAAACGAATGATTATAGTCCATTCCTGATTATTGACATGTGCAACATTTGACAATGCTGTGCAATGAGGTGAGCTTAGCAGGCTGTGGCTGCTTTCTATGTTTGAATGACAGCTGCAGTGAATGCTTTGGATGCAGTCTGTGAACTACATTTTATGCATGACTGAATCTGCTAAAAAGAATGATTATAGTCCATTCCTGTTTACTGACATGTGCAACATGTGACAAGGCAGTGCAACGGGGTAAGCTTAGCAGGCTGTGGCTGCTTTCTATGTTTCAAATTTACTAAATAATACAAGTGGTGCTGGGGGCATATGTAGTGTTTCACAAACACATCTGGTTTTTTTAACATCTGTTATTAACTTTTCATTCAAAGATCTCTGAAACCACTACTGTGGGGATTGGAACTTAACTTGGTCACAATGGTCCTTTAAGATGGCTGCCAAATCGTAACATAGTTCAACAATGAACCATATTCACAAAAAGATCTCAGAAACTACTAGTCCAATTAGAACCAAACTTCGTCACAATGGTCCTTAGATATTCCCTTCCAAAAACATATCTGGCAGGTCCATACCTCATCTATGATGGCCCTCAGCCGGAAATATGGCTTAAAAAAGGCAGGTCCATATCTCATTCAAGATAGCTTCAGTTTAACATTGGATCCTATGGAAACCAAGTTAAAAAAATCTTCTCGGAAACTACTAGTCCAGTTAGACAAAAAACTGAGTCACAATTGTTCTTAGATGGTCAATTCCAAATAAAAAAAGGTATCTGGCAGGTCTTACCTCATCTACGATGGCCCTAGTGGGGAACATAGTTTAACATAAGACCTTATGGACAACACATTTAAAAATCTTCTTTGCAAGTATTACTACTCAAATTAGAATCAAAGTCACCTGGCAGGTCAAAACCTTATTTAGGATGGCTGCCAGATGGGAGAATAGTTTACATTTTATCTTTTGGAAAACATGTTTAAAGATCTTCTTCTCAGAAACTACTATGGCTAGTTCAGTTAAAACAGTGTTTCTTCCATGGTCCCTAAAAGAATGGAAGTGGATTTATTTCACTTAAAAATATTCAGAATGTATTGTTACTAGGATTAACTAAAAAAATACTCTTGTCTTAGAGAGTTTCTGGAAATTTACCAAAATTGGAATAAAAAAATTTTGGCAATCTATTTATTGAAAATGAATGATTAACTGTAAACGCGGAAATTTTCGTGTTGGGGAAATTTTTGCTTATTTCCCGTTTGGGAATTTTACGCGAATATAACCCCCACGTGAAAAGTTTTAATAACAAGCCTTTAACAATCAAATTTCCAAGATCCGCAAACATTATAACCAAGCGAAAGGTTCAGGTGTGACACTTCACGAAATTAACCCCCCGCAAAAATAACCACGTTTACAGTAGCTAAAACTTTTTCAAAAAGTGTGTTTTTTTGCTTAGAACTTCCAACAGTAACTGGTCTTTGAGAGATTTAATTAATTATTAAAATTTGAACCTTATCTTTTCTATTTCTTAATTAGGGCTGTTCCAGAAATAATTGTATGGGGGGGGGAGTCAGAAGGCAGTTTTTAAAAGGACCCACATAAAATTTTAATTCATTTGTCTCATTGCCTCTTCTGTGCAAGTCTCCAATATACCCCACAACCCATCAAATTTTAATTAAAGTGCCTTCCGACCCCCATACAATTTTTTTCTGGAATAGCCCTTATCAAATTATGTCTGGTACCAAAAATTACAGAGAATACATGGTTGTATGCCAGGAAAGAAAAATTAGTCTTTGCCACTTTCAGAAGATTTATCAAAGATTGGACTGGAATCTTATTGCACATTTACAGACTATATACAACAATTCTACAGAAAAATTAATATCCTAAATATGAAAATGTTGGAGGATTTTAGTCACATAGAAGGTGTAAAATTTGACTGTATATGGTAGGATCATCTTACCATGCTTGTACATGAACCTTTTGTGGAGTGTCAACATCCAGGCACATTAAGTGTCATTAAGTAACTCTTTGTTCTACATTTTCCAAATGAGCGACTAACAATGAAATAAACCTTTCAGTTACTGTACATGGTAGGATCATCTAACCTTGAATATGCATGAAGCATTCTTGGTAGGTCAGCATCCAGGCAAATTTGGTCACTTTGATTTAAAATATTCCATTTGACTACTAGCAATTGTACATTGTAGAATCATCTGATCTTGCATGTACATTCATCTTTTATGGTATGTAACCATGGAGTCCAAATTAAGTTATATTGACTTACATTTGCTGTTAATTGATTTACATTCAAGTTTATGTCTGATTTCTTATCTCAGTAACTGTGCATGGTAGGATCATCTAACCTTGTATATGCATGCACCCTCAATGGTAGATCAGCACCCATTTGATAAAAGGCTAGTGTGACCATCTGCAAAAAAACAAAACAAAAAAAAAACAACAAAAAAAAACAAAAAAAAAACAGGCAAATTTTGTTATCATTTATTTCCTTTGTTTTTCTTGTGATGTATTATGCTTGGAGAAAAGATGTGCTGACCTTATGTATTCTTTATCATTTTATTTATTTATTTATGAATGTCAAGACTGAAAAAAATATGTATATAAAATGTGTCAGAAAATAAAGCAATAATTAATGTGGTAAATTTCCCGGTATATTTCCCGGTATTAGGCTGCCCCGATAGACTTTCGAGTCTCTCGGGTTTCATTGTAGTGTGTGTAGGAAGAGGCAAATGTGAACGAGGAGAAGCAGAGCGCGAAGTGGCAGTTGACACGAACTTGACGGATTGACCAGACGATCTATGTAGGAAGAAGTTAGCTCAGCGAAGGCGGTTTATAAAGTGTTGGTAGGTTACCTGTTGAGTAAACTTGTGCCCTTACTCCCATCACACAACAAATGGCGCCGCGAGCAGTTGAATTTTGGTTAAAAGTCGTCAATGAATAAAAACTGTCCTTGAATGACTTGATGATAAAACTGAGCAGACGATATCAATTTTTGATGAAATAAGATAATAGATGTAACAGAATATTATAGTATTGATGGAATATTTATAGTTTTGTGACAACTTCATTGATTTTTTCTTTGAAACGCCCGAATTTTACCAAGAATTCTTTATTCCTTGAACTGTAAAATTTTGAGTCTAGATAATAAATTCAGGAGTTGTATCTTACTGAAATATTGGTGTATTGAGCAATTTTTATATAAAAAAAAAACAAAAAAACAAAACTCAAAATATATACACATTTAATTAAAACTGCATAAAATCTAACCATGAATGAGAATGATAAAATTAGAATAAATGTCTGCAGTTTTGATGATTTATTGGGTCTGCCATAGGTGGGCAAGGCAATGGCTTACCGGATATGGGAGTTGCGTAAAACAACTGAGATAACACCTGAAAATTTGGCTACAATAAGAAACATCAAAATGGACAAAGTTCTGCCATTACTTGATTTTTCAACCACAAATGAACATGCCGAAAGCTTGTTTGTAGACAATGATAATGAAAGTGAGCAACATCACGAAAAGGCAAAAGCCGAATTTGATCAAAAGACAAAATTAACTAAAGACCAGGAAACAGTTCCTGATCCAGTTCTTGATGACATTGAGGAAGAACATGGCTATGCTGCAAGATATACATTGCCATCGCATAGTTCATCTCACACAGTAGCAATGCCACAAAAACAGACCCACCACTATGAATCATTATCAAATCCATCGATTACAGGTAACTTTGATCCACATCAAGCAGAACCAACATATAACCTCCCACAACCACAGGGAGTTGTTCATCGAAGAGGGCAACCACCACCCACTTTTGCCAGTACACCATCAGAACCTAGACAACCTATGACAAGAGGACCAGAGACAGTAAAATGGCAACCCATGACATATCCACAACCAGCCAACCAATTCCCAGACATAGATTATGAAAGGCCTAGGTCGCCTGCAAATTTTCAACAAACACCACCGCCAATATATCCAGTGGTACATAGGCAACCTTTACCCCAAGGTATGCAACCTTTCATCGCAGATAATTAAACAATTACACTGCAGAACAGGCAAAGTGTACAGGATACTCATGTAACCCCATGTGTACGTAGACCGCAGCAACAAGGTAATGCCACCTACAACAGGGAACCAAGTAGAGCATATTCTCAGCCAACTATGTTGAAGTCCTTCAACTTTGATGGAACAGATCGTGGAGAAGATTGGTCAGCATTTTTAGTGAAGTTCGAGATTTTTGCTGATGCGTCTCGCTGGACAGACTTGGAGAGGCGAAACCAACTATGCTGGTGCCTAACAGGTGCAGCCAGTAGGTACGGAACCAATTTGATACGGCACAATCCAGACATTTCGTATGGTGAGTTAGTTGACAAAATGGAACAGAGGTTCAATCATGGAAATGAAACTGACACCCTCCAAGTACAGTTTCACAACGCACGCCAGAGCCCAGGAGAATCAACAGACGAATGGGCGGACAGACTGTCCTGTCTAGCTGACAAGGCATTCAAAGATGTGCCAGAAAGATATGTTCAAACTCAGATAATAACCAAATTTTTGCAGGCATCCACAGATAAAGCAGCTGGTAAATCAGCATCCATGTTGAAGCCGAAAACGATAGAAGAGGCTTGCCAACTAGTGAAGCTAAGTCAACACTTAGATGTATCAATTTATGGGGTAGGAGCAAGAACAAAGGACTCGAGACAATATCGAGAACCCTACCAGGACGAACCATCATGTCAAACAATTAAAGCTCCCATGGACAAAGTGAATACTGATCCAGTTCAAGACCAAATGGTACAGTTAATGGAGCAAATGTCACTCTTGAAACAGTCCACAGAAACTGCATTCTCTAGACTTCAAGAAAAAATAGGGGAATTAGAAAGAAGAAAAGAACAAGGGGCTAGGGCAACGTATAGTCAGACTAGAGAGGACAACACATTTAAATGCTATAACTATGGAGGCTTTGGACATATTTCCAGGTATTGTCTTAAACCAGCGAAAAAGAGGAAGAATAGACAAGGACCAAACCAAGAAGAACAAAAGCCTTTAAACGGATAGGGGTCGGTCAAAGGTGTGTAAGTCCGACCCACAAAGAAAACTATCGCCAAAAATTAGAACATGATAATAAACGTCAAATGCTTGATAATCGAGTTAAAGACAAGAGTACACAAGTTAAATTGGAGGAACCAAAGGGAAAAGCAACACCCATTCAGGAAAGTAGTAAGGAGTATGTGGATGCAACCCACTCAGTTGTTGAGACAGGTTTCATCGTAGAATCATCAATGGTCCAGACAGATCCAAGTGAAAATCCGGATATCAAGCAACAAAAAGAACAAGTTGACACGAAGAACACTACCCGGAACAAGTCGTTGTGCAAGTCTGGTTCTTTAGAAAATGAAAAGACACACCAAGAAGGGAATGCGACAGGGATCCAAACTATGACCAATGAAATTCACAAAGATACAGACTTGCACTCCGAAAGTATTGTAGATGGCAATGGTCGTACTTTTACTATTTTGAGGACAGGAAAGGCATCAATGATTAGAATTCCAGTTCAATGTAACAAGAGGCCCATTGTAGCAGTGATTGATACTGCAGCAGAGGTAACCATCATGTCGGACAAGATATATGAAACATTGAAAGAGAAACCACAAGTATTACGGAAGACAGTCATGTACGCTGCAGGACGGGGGATGCAGATGGATACGATGGTAGTTGATCCAGTGGAACTTAAGATAAATAACCAACAGTACTTTACAGAGGTGTATGTAGCGCCAATTGAAGATGAAATGTTAGTTGGGTTGGATTTTCTCGGAAAGCATGAGGCAACAGTTGATTTACGGAACAAGTTCCTTAAGATAGGTCAGAACACCCTCAGATTGTATCATGGGCCAGATGATAACATACCAGTGGTGGCTAAGGTTACAGTACCAAGAAGAACGGTAGTACCAGCTAACTCAGTGATGTATGTGGATGGTAAGCTAGATGTTGATCTAGCTGATTACATCGTAGAACCAACTTCAGATAATAACATGCCATTGCTAGTTCCAAGGTGCCTGTTCGATAAAGAAAGTCCAGTGCTGTGTGTGGTTAACATAACGGAAAACCCTTACACCATTAGAAGAAATGCTACAATTGCACAAGCAATGCCAGTGCAAAACTGGAGTGTGGAACAGGAGGAGGCAGTGACGGTCCAAGAGGTCACTGTACAATCCCCATCAGAAACAACAAGAAGACGGGTAAACGGATATTCTTCAAAATTGCAGGGCAGGTAGATCTCATCATACTGATCATTTTTACTCCATGTCAGAATTTTGATATCTGTAATGGTTTTCGAGTAATTTGCAAAAAACGGCAATTTACCCCATGTTCTATTTTTAGTAACAGCAGCCATGTTGTTTGGTCTACGGTCATAAAAATCACAAATTTGAAAGAGCATACCCTGGTGATGATTCAGGCCAAGTTTGGTTAGTATTGGCCCAGTAGTTTCAGAGGAGAAGATCTTTGAATAAAAGTTAACGGACGGACGGACGGACGCCGAGTGATGGCAAAAGCTCACATGGCCTTTGGCCAGGTGAGCTAAAAAGGGGAGGGGTAACTAGTCGGTGTTTGGATTTCGCTTGTAAATTAAAGGCCATACACTGAATCCACCTCTGCGTCAAATTATACAAAGATGACATAAAAGCAAAGCAACATCATATGCTCCTGCCATACAAAATGGGGATAGGTGATGTTCTTTCAGTCAGGAATTATCTCCCCTGACAAATATTTTATTATCTCCCTAGGTAAATCAACAATTTTTGCATTGTTTTTGCAAAATGTTTGTTTAGAAAACTTCAAAACCACTTCAATTTATTCTATTTCATCAAAAAATGTAATACTCTAGTTTTTGGAAATAAAAAGGACACAATTAATGTTGACCAGAGTTATATATATCACTTGGACCATAAATTAAAGAAAATTTGAAAAACGGTAATAAAATCTGAAATTTTTTGTTAAAAATTGTAGAAAAAATATGTGAGCTCATACATATATTAAGGTAGTATTTTTTGGATTCTTAAATGATGTTCTTGAATAAATAAAAAACCCAAAACATTATTTTTTTAGCATTGCTATGTTCAGTGGTATTTTTAGGTTTTCAGTGGTAAAAAGACTCACCAGCTCAGAACTGGTAAGAGCTACTACAAATCTGTTGTCAGACATACATTCAAAGTAGACATGCAAAAGCAAAGAGAGACAACTCAAAATTTAACCAAATTTCTGTTGCCAAATAATGACCCTCAATCACGGGCTTTTGTGCATAACACAACTACTAAAAGGTTTCCAATACGATTGATTATTATTACCGACATATCAAAGATTATGTATATTCATGTTTAATGGAAAATGAGGCAATATTTGGGATAGAAATTTCTTTTTGAAAAATGCAATTTTTTGGGAAAAACTCAAAAAAGCAATATACACCCTAAAAATTACTATCCAAATTAAGAAAAATATGTTTTTCATATAATTACTGCAAAAAAATTGAACAAAATGCCCGTATTCTATATTTAAATATTTTTTATAACAGCCAAATCTCAAAAGATGGAGTTACCTCCTCTTTATAAACTTTATATTTTGATTGTCAGCACTTCACTGACGGTAAACTTTTCTTATATTTCATTGTTTTCCAATTTTTTTTTTTATTATTTTCAGATAATTTGAACTTCTTTACAGAGAGATATAAACTTTGCAACATATTATTTAGCATTCTTCTGATAATGATGTTTGGCCAAAATTGGTATCATATTCTTAATTTCCTTTGAATTATGGAAGGCTTTAAAAAAAATTATAAATGTTGATATTTTAACGCTGTTGGAGATGCAAATCATAGCACATTAAAATTTAAAGAAAATCAGTTCTGGCTCATGCATTTTTGGTTGCAATTTTGATAAATTTTGTATGCTTTGATTTTTTTTAAATTTAAGACTTCCAGTCAGCAGCAGTGTAAATAATAGAACATCCATTGTATAAGTATCAATTTTATTATGAACAATATTACCATGATTTCAGTTAAAACTTTATTACAGGCAAGGCAAAATCAGTAAATGCTTGTCATAATTGCTACCCAAACCAAAATTTAATAAATATGAAATTTTAAAATTCAAATAATTGCCCTCCTGAGTGGTTTAACAGTAATGCATATTTGCACATTCAATTTTAAAAGCAAGATAAATTTTATATATTTAGTATAGATTACAGTCAACAAAGGCATCAATACCTAAGAGCTGCTGCCTATAAGAGATAGGTAGTACATGCTGTCATTTCATTAATTCTAACAAGTTGAAATTCACTAAATGTGTCATAAATCAAATTTTAGTACTCAAGGAAAGAAATATTGATTTGTTTTCTCTGATTAGCAACCAATCACTTTGAAATAAACTGGCACAAAAAAAATAAAGAAAAAGATACATAGGTATTTCATTCAAAAGGCAACTCTACTGCTTTCAAAATAAATTAAATCACATAGAAATCCAAATAATTACCCCTAATTAATATTTATGAAATAAATGTTGCCTAGACAAGTAAAAAAATCAAAATATACCGTAAATAAGGGCCTCCAGAGATAGAATAATCATCATGTTTATTTTGTCCGACTTCAGATTTGTCATTTATGATATATTTTGTAGGCTTAATAGTTAAAACACACAAATGAAATGCATTTAACAGATACAAAAAAAACATATACAACATTTTACAATAGTAATGACAGGTCAAAATAAATATTTTTGTGACATTTAAAACTGGAAACAGATTTTCGAAAAAATCCGAGATTTTATCAATATGAAAAATGGCTGTCATTTGCTTATTTCTCAAGCTATTTATAAAAAGTAAAGTGTTTTGAAATTGGTGAAGAGATGTCTTTCAGATGACACAATCTATATCCCCATATTTTTAAAAATTGAAAATCACTTTGCGTCCCTA